>SNQN01002552.1:0-68936 GCA_008642245.1 Bassia scoparia | reverse complement strand
ATAAGCAAGGTAGTATGATCAACAGCCTCAAGGCGACAGTTCTTCAGCGCCCGCGATAGGTTTGACGTCATCATCATCGCAGGAGGATCTACAGGGACCACAGGAAAGCCCCGAGCATGCTGCCTCACTATCCGCTCACCAAGGTAGAATACAGCGCCAGTTGGTGTCATAAACACGCGACGGGTCTRGGTCAGAGATAGAGCTAGGGTAGCAGCCGGGTGCTCAACTCCATCAAAAGGGCAAAAGTTCACCTATGACCAAAGGACATAGGAAGTGTCATAAAATGCTGAAAGTACAGAAAATGAAACAAGAAGAAGTCAAAGCCAAATTTAACTCATGAGCTTTCATGCGTTTGATTCTCTTACGGGTATCCGTCAAGGCATCCTGAGACCTTAAAGTCTTACGCCGGGCCCAACAGTTGGCAGTAGGAAACAGTGGAGGCGCAGGGGCACTAGGGGCTAGAGGGCGCAGGAAAGAGTATGCCCAAAGCTGCGAGAACATTCGAAGTAAGACACACGACAAACAAAAGAGAAACAGAGATATGAAAGGCCCAAGCATAAATGAATACCTCAATCACCCGCCACGGGCCTGAWATTGACACTTTCACCTGATTGTCTAATTGGCGGCAGGACTTTCTCATACTGACAAGTAGCTGGGCGTAACCCAAGCCGACCCAATAATAGTCCTTAACTACACTCAAGTCCTTCTGAGACTCCAGGTAGCGCAGCTGACAGCGGCTTTCAGCCCCAGAATCTGGTACCAAGAAACTGTTGTTCATCAGCAACAATATAATCCATGCCCGCTGAGCCTCAGTCACCTCATCCAGCCACAATCCGCTCAAAAGAAGTCCAGGCTTCACGAACTTCACATTTTTTGGAAAAGAAGCATAGATAGGGTCGTGCAACTGCGGTAGCTCCTCGGAACTCGTGCTTAGAAAAGAATCAACCTGCACGGGCTTTGCAGTAAACCCTAGCCCGGTTAGCATAGAGAAGTCAAAAGGGGTGATGGTCATCTCACCCCACGGGAAGTGAAATGTGTTGGTYGTGTCCRAAAAKCACTCCAACAGGGCAAGAACGAATGGATGTGGAGCRTGGTAATRAGTAAGTGASTTGATTGTCTCCACGAAGTGWTGAAACCCCYTATCCTCCATGAGCCCCATAAAGTCGGGATCTTCTAACGTGTCCGAGGAAAAGAAGTCGGCAACTCCATGGGAGTGACCATACCCCCGCAGCTCATAATTTTCCTGTAAGACAGGATGAATCCAATAAGGCACCATATTCATATAAAACAAGGGAAGAGAGAAAGAAAATAACACTTACGATTCRCGAATGGGGGAGGAAGGAGATGTGGTTCTCTCTATGACACCACAACTGATCTGGAGACCAAGAAGGGCACTTCCAGTTGTTCTTTCGGCTAGAGCGAGTCGAAACCGCCTCAACCTCTTCCATTGGATCCGCCATCCTATAAATAGGCACAAAAGGTTAGAAAGCAAATCGGCAGCATGACGGCTATACATGAACAATACCAAACAGACAATTGTGTGACAACCCTGCAAAGTAAACCGTTTTCGAGATGGGTGTTCATAACCCATAAGCATACATTACACAAGTGGCTTTGGAATAAAAGTTCTAAGGTTATTGTGTAGTGAAAACCAACATACATATGAATAAGCAAAGTAATTTCAACTTCAAGGTCATACATTACGTGAATAGCTTTGGAATAAAGTTTCAAAGTTGTCATGTAGTGAATAAGCAAAGCAATTTCAACTTCAAGGCTATACATTACATGAATGGCTTTGAAATAATATTTTAAAGCCATCGTGTGATGAAAGCAAGTCACAAATATCATTCGCAAGAAATTCGGGGGCTATGACATTATGCTTTCGATTCTTAAACACTATTTTTGGAAAGCATGGTGAAACATGGAATAGCTTTGTGGTCAAAATATTCAAAATTGGCTTCATACCAAGCTATGAGTAATATATAACCACGGGTTAAGTTTCAAACAATGGAAGCTTGAAATCGATTATGAAGTCCTAAGCTCATCTCAACTTATCAAGTTTTGCATTTCATTCATCAATCGTCAATCTTGAAGTAATCATCAGTTATGAGCTTTGTTATTACTCAAGCATACAGGAAATTTCAAGTAGTTCATCAATATTCAAGCCAATCATCAAAAATTCAACCACAAAGAAGAATTCACATTCCAAAAATCCCAAGCAATCTAGGCAAATTCCAAGCATATTCAAACAAAATTCAGCCAAATTGAATAAAAATTCGCCAAAATAAGGGGAAAAATCACCATTTTCAGCAACCCTTGCTCAATTCATCAAGTTTCCATCCAAATTCAAGGCAAAAAGCAAAGCATGGCGATACACAAGGATTCAACACTCCTAAGCAATTGACAAGCACAAACAAGCAAAAATATCAACAATAAATTGAGGCAAGATACAAATTCCCAAATCTGAAAATGGAGCTCGAAAATTCGAAAAATAAGGACAATTATACCTGATTTTTTGAATGAATCCTCAAGTAAATGCTTCCCAAACTTTCTTGTGGATCAATGAGAGAAAGAATTTGAGAAAAGAAAACAATGGGGAGGCCGAAAAGGCAGTAGCATGGAGAAGATGAAGAAGGGGGCTGCGGTTTTGGGGAAAATACGCCCACAAATACAGTTTTTATACTTCCTATGGAGCGTATATACGCTCCCCACCAGCGTATATACGCTCCTACTGCCTCCCAAACATTTTTTTATACACTTCTGGAGCGTATATACGCTCCCCATCTGCGTATATACCCTCCCAGCTGCCCTCAAATAAAAAATACATATATCTTGGAGCGTATGGGGCCAATTTTCCAACATTTTCCATACTTAAACGGCTTGTCGCGCGCTATTTCAATCATCCAACGGTCATTCAACCTCCCGGGAATATCAAACAAACTTTCAAATGCCCTGCAAAATTACAACATTGCCCCCCCAAACGGCAAAATTACCAAAATACCCCCAATTGGGTAAAATCCAAGTGTTCTACAATGCATTCAACGTCAACATTTCAAAGCAACCTCCAAAACATACACTTATTTCGGGTTTTGGAATTTTCTCCCGCACCAGAAATTCCACATACACACTTCTTTCGGGTTTTGGAATTTACTCCCGCACCAGAAATTCCACATGCACATCCTCTTGGGTTTTGGAATTTTCTCCCGCACCAGAAATTCCACGTACACACATCCTCTCGGGTTTTGGAATTTGCTCCCGCACCAGAAATTCCACAAACACGTATACTCTCGGGTTTTGGAATTTTCTCCCGCACCAGAAATTCCGACGCAAGCAAACCATTCTGAGGATACATGCACATCCAAGGAAATCTGACCGCACGGGACACGGCTACAGGTAAAACTAACCGTTGTTTTGCAGGTACCGGRGAAAAAGGGCAACTCAGGGTCGTAGAACGTCTTGAGTTGCCTTCCGTCCCAAATCGAATACTTTGACTTTCGTCTTACGAGACTTTCGTCTCTCCAGACTCAGCCAAAGTGGGGGCTTCTGTAGACACCTAAATGTGTCTCCCCAAATGAGTAACCGGTGATGAAACATATCACGTTTCGTGATCGATTTGGTTCTAAAAGACGCAGTTGAACTCGTAAAAAGCTCGAAATATGTGAAGTCAAGTTCAAAATCATGTGCCGAAGGTCAAATGAGAGGCAAAAATTATTTTCTTTTATTTCTTTTATTTATTTTCTATTTTTAGAATTTTCTATTTGGTTTTAGGATTTTTCAAAATAATTTATATTGGTGATTTTCATGATTTTCACTCTTCATTGCATTCTTCTCATTTTTCTGAGTTCACCTGTATTTTTAGATTATTTTTGCAAAACTAACCCTCTAGAACCGTATCTCTTGCAAAAGAAGTGTCTAGGTTCATGCAAAATCCAAAGAGAATCAGAAAATCTTTGTATAATATTGAGAATACGTGAGATAATATTGAGAATACGTGAGCGTATATACGCTCCTTGGATCGTATATGCTTAAGATCAAAGGGAGATTCAGAATTGAATATTCAAGCGTATATACACCCAACTGAGCGTATATACGCTCCTCTGAGCGTATATACGCTCAGTTTGAACGTATATATGCTCGTTTTTGGTTTTTGTGCCTATAAATACTCTCTTACGCCTCATTTCCGAGGAGACGACATACGTCGCTAGGCTTCGCATACTCTCTCGCTCTCTCACTCATACTCTCTCACCACTAAAAACACGAAATACGAGTTCTAATACGTCTTTTTGAATCAAATCAACGAGCGAAATCAAGGTATAACTCTGAGGTTACTCACCCAAAACCTCATTTTTCGCTTCCTTCTAACTTGATTAATAACTATTCGAGTCTCAATTCAACTAACAAAATGTAGAAACCCACCTTTTTAATCGCTTCATGTAAATATGTAGGATTATTTATCACTTTTTTGTTGTTTTCATTTTCATTAACTTTATTATCCTTCTCATTTTATCGTTGTCATTAATGTTACTTGTCATTACTAACGTTTTCTTTGCATTTTGTATAGCAATCTTTAACGAGGCACTTTCTTCGTCACACTAACATGTTTGTTTGATTTGTTTAGTGGATCGATCAAAGGAGCTATCATTATATTTAATATTTTCTAACGATTTGTTTGTTTGCAGCAACAAGGTAAGGGTGATGTATATTTGTATATGCATATTGTATATATGTTTTGTATTGCATTTCGTTTGCTCTTTATATAAAGACCGGAAATTATGTGAATCACATTAAAATCAGATTAATTATGGACAACCGGCTTCTAGGCACCGTATTAATTTGATTAATATCAAGTGTTCACGATTTCTAGGATAGGTAGTCGTTTGTGCATAATAGAAATCRATTTTCGTAGTAACTTTAGGATTAGAACGCAAATAAGGTTTCAAAATTGCTAAGATGTCGTGCATCTAATAATCGTGTTTAATGGAATTACAATGAGACCGAGTAGAGGCCGCTACATGCGGGCGGATTGGGTCAAAGATTCAATCCGTACCATGTCCCCAAACCCACGAACTGGTTACTGGATCAGAACGTGGGGCCATTGTTTTGGCACCAATGTTTCGGGCGTCCGTGATTAACCTTTACAAGCACGTTGGTGATCCCCTTACTCGACAACACTCCCCCAATGCACTCACGTGCGGGTTCAGTGGCTCAATCCCACAATACACACTTCGATGTAAGCCCAAGCCCCCCCTGCGGAGTTGGCCCACGGACTACACTACTCTTCTTTACTTGCAATGATTTGACACTTTTCCTCTTTACTTTATGTCAAATCGTTGTGTTTGTTTTGATATGGAAAGAGTATAAATTTTAAGTACTCCGTAATAGGTTAGGATTCAAACACTCAATCACACCCATAACCCTAAATGATGTAAGTGAACTCTTTGCATTATCATCACTATCTAGCTTATACCTATATTTCCCATAATTTTCAAGTGCTATAATGGATATTAGAGGCCCACCAACAAAGGAAAGGGGATAACACACACAAAGGCACGCAAAAAACAACAAATCTGAATACATTTATCGATGTTTGTAGAATCTAACGATTTTACGATTCGATTTTACAATCCGATAAAAAGACTCATTTCAAATTCAAATCGAATTCTAATTTAAACAACTCTGGTTTGGGTGTGGTTAGGGTTTGATATTGGTTAGGGGGCGGGTTACGATGGAGGGAGGTGTCGGCTAGAGCCTGGTTTGTGGTGTAACATGCTTTTATTGTTTTTTGCTTGGTTTTGATTGTTTTGGTTAAGTTGTTTTGTTTGGTTGTTTGTAATGTGTTTTTTTTTTTGTGTTCTTGTTGTTTATTATAGACTTTGGGCTTTGTGTTTGAGTCTTTTCAGAATAAATACATATATTATCCATTTCAAAATTCATGCATTGCCACCTTAAAATTTATATACATTCACATTTAAATATATGCACATTTACCCTGAAATATATGCACATTTCATCTATACTCACTGTCTTTTGCTTTCATGATATTTGAATTATATAAACATATTGAATGATAAAAAAAAAGTATGTGTAATGTAGCAATTCAACTAATTAACAAGGTTGTTACAAAATGAAAGAATGATGAAGATGATGATGCCTGCTAAGGGTGATAGTGATACAACACTACTCGCGAGCTACTCGAGATCGGCTCGGTCAAAGCTCGGCTGGAGCTCGAGATCGACTCGAGATGCTAACGAGTCGAGTTGAGCAACCATGAACTCGACTTGAGACTCGATATTTTTAATTATTATTTTTATACATATAAATTTTTTTAAGGGAAGATCAATAATATTAGTAAACAAGAGACATCCAAATCCCATCATGAAGGTTTTGTGAAAAGGAACTTAAACATACATACTCATTACAATTTCTAATATCCCATCTTGCAACTAATTGTACTAACATATTACCCGATCTTCTAACTAGAGTACAATTAAAGAAGCAAAATAAATATTTCATCTTACAAATATCATTATGAATCATATAAATAGGGAAAATTCCATGTGTACACTATTTAGGCCCCGCTTGGTATGAGGGTAATATATTAAGGGGTAATAAAAGTCAAAATTGATTAAATTAAGAAGAAAACATGTGAGTTAAGATGGAGATAGAAGAATAATTACATTTTTTGTGACTAAAAAAGGGAGATATGGAGTAATGATTACCTCAATATGAGGTTAACATTTACTCTAATGTGGATGAGGGTGACTATCTCCTCCCAAATGAGGGTGATAGTTCCCCTTTTCAACCTAGCACCACCACTTTATCCTCCCCACCACCACCCCATCTATTTATTTTCACCTTTAAACACCTTTGTTTTCAAGTTTGACTTTTATTACTCCCTTAATACATTACCCTCATACCAAGCGGGGCCTTAATATCATGTACGACACTACTAAAATCACTTAAAAGAATGATTTTGTCATATCCTAAGCTTCGAGCCAAATTTTTGGAATGAAGTGTTGACAGAGTCAACTTCAACTAGACATATAATCCTCAAACTAATTGTATTTTTGCGATAATTCAAATTGGATGCGAAAGCTTGTTCAAAGATCTTTTCAACGGTATGTAATAGATTTAATTTAGTGGAGTAACGAATAAGTTATAAGAGTTTCAAGTTGGGGTGTCTAAACTACAAAAAAAAACAAAATTTTGGAATGAAGTGTCACAACAAGAATCCGTTACCGACCGTCATAAAAACGATCGGAAATTGGCAATTTACCGACCGTTTTTTAAAATGGACGAAATTTACCGTCTGTTTATCAATTTTACCGACCGTTGTACGGTCGTTAAATTGGTCAATTTTTTTCAAAAATTTCCAAAATTACCGACCGCCTACATGGCATTACCGACCGTAGACGGTCGGTAATTTTTTTTCTCGATTAAAATCAACCGACCATTTTGTTACCCATTCACTCTCTCACCCTTATTATCTAACACTTACACTCTCTCTCTTCATTCACCCTCTCACATCTCCTCATCTCCCTCACTCTCTCTCTCTCCTCATTCACCATCTTCTCACCTCTCTCCTCTTTCCTCATTCTCTCATATCACCTCTCTCCTCATTCTCCCTCGGTCCCTCCTCTCACCTCCTCATTCACCCTCCACTCCGTTTCCTCGCCGCCTCTCATCGAATACTCGTCGCCTCTCGCTGAATCCACTACAAGAAATAAAGGATTTTGTATCATTTTTTTTAATCCATTCCACAATTGATGTAATAGCTTGGTAAAATAAGCTAAACCTACAACTTATTGCATCAATTGTACAATTGATGCTTTTATTGTAAAATAAATGATACAATTTGGCAAAAACATGTGGCAGGTCATATTAGTGCTATTATTTTCATTTTCACTTGGAAATATTTCATTCTTCATCAATTCATCCCCAAACCCCATGTCCCTCTAACTACCCAGTAATTCTCCATGGCCAAACTCCCTAGGTTCCTACTTCGTCGTCGGCGTCTACATCGACGTTTCCTCCTTCGTCGCCGCCATCATCCTCCATGCATCGTCCCCTCAATCTGCTGTGTCGCTGTCTCCTGCTGCTGCTGCGTCGTCCTCTTCTGCTGATGTGCCGCCGTCCTCTGCTGCGTCGCGAACAACCTGCCGCCGTCTCCTGCTGTTGTTGCGCATCGTCCACCGTGCTTCCTTCTCAGGTAAAACCTAAAACCCCAAATTTTATGCCCACAATTTTTGGGATCTTCATATATGTTTTGTTGCTTTTTTCTTAATTAATTTCAATGTTTAGTTGAAAGTGGTAATTTTGTTCTTGAAATTAAATGAATTTGGGCAAAGTCTATTGTTCATATTAGCACTATGAGTATATTCATATCTCAGTATCTCACGCTATTACTCTGTAAGTCGGTATATATTTAATTTTTAATTGTATGAAAGTTGTAATTTTGTTGCGTATTGAATATGGCTATAATTTTTAATTGTACGAAAGTCGTCTTTGGTGGTGGTGCTGCTTCATGAACTGGACTAACATCTTGTGGAATTGTTGTTTCATTCCCTTGTTATTTTCCTTTTATTACTGGTTTTTGTATGAACTTTTAGGAAGCTTGGCTTCTTCTGCTTTAATTTATAAATAAAAGTTCAGTCCCTTTACTTAATTAAAAAAAAGAATCAACTAGTTAAAAAGCTAAACCATGGATTGTACAGTATATTTTATGACAAGTTGACTTTATTTTATTATTTAGATGCATGAATAAATTAAGGTGCATGATGCATCTTTATTTTGTATGTTTCGTCGTTTTTTTATTGAGTGTTTAAAAGAGAGCAAATACATATAGTAGCCAAAATCGGTCACTTACCATCAAGAAAAAATTAAAATATATAGTTTGAAAGTTGAAATAGTACTAGAGTACTAGTGCATACAAGTATGATATTACACGCAGTAGTATAAGTCTAAGCCATGAATTGAAGTAAGAGATAATCTGAACTGGGTACAAATGTACAACAAAAAAAAGTGCAGTAGTAAGATTGTAAGAAGAGCATAAGAGAGTTGATAAAATTGAGACCCCACGATTCAGAGTTATTATTAATTTGATAAAATCAGCAACAAGAACATGCATGTTATTTTATAATTCAGACTCGAATATGTAACTTATTGAAAACAAGTTTGCAGTCTTTATTGTACCACTAGGACAACACCTTATGGATAGAATCTCTAAACGTTAGTTTAATATTTGAGTTTCGTTCTTTTGGGATGAATTAAGTTAAATCGAATTGAAATGTATTAAAGTTGGTTGAAGTAAGTTGAATTGAATTAAATTGAAGTGGATTTATGTTAGTGGATTTGATACCATTTTGCACTAGTTTATGTCCTTAAACTTTATTAGCAAAGGTGTATTTGAGATGGCTAACCCAAATTTTGGTTGGTAAGTGTTTGACAAGCTTAATTGCGATGTACGTGTTGCTCTTACTGATACATTCTTCAATAGCATTATACTGACATATATTTTCATTAATTATGTGTTTTCATATTACAATGGCCAAAAGGAGGTGACTAACAAAGGTTACAGTGTCCTCTCAACCAAATGAATCAAATAATATAACAAGTGCAAGACTTGGTACTCAAGACATGGAGGGAGATGCATCACAAACAACTACGGAGATTGAAAATATCCCTTCAACGCAAGATCAAGAATCCGCTGAAACAATAGGTGATACATATTACGAACTAACTATTCACGTATAAAWATTTTAATTATACCATATTATTTTTTGTTAATAGGTTTTAATTATACCATATTCTTTTTTGTTAAACTATTATACTTGTAATAACATTAGTAGTTATTTTTGTAGAACGGCGTAGAGGACCTACAATACTTATTGATGTGTGGAGTCAAGCTCCACAAGAAAAATGGGTTGTTAAAATCAATCGTTATGGACAACCAATTGGTGAAGAAGCTTGTTTGTTAATTGGCTTCTTAGGCACAATCGGAAGGAACCCAGAGTTGGCACCACAAGGTTATTCGGATTAGAGAGTTGTTCCGAAAGAGATCAAAGTTAAATGCATGAATGAAATCAAGGTTGGTTGGCATTGAACATTTAATTAATTTTAGTGTATATTTATTCTATTATCATTTACGTTTGGTGTCCTTTACAATAGTTACGCTTCAGCTTCCCACGTAAAGGAGATGCAGCAATTGAATCAGCTTTAGGGCGAAGAGTAAAAGATTTTAGAGGAGAACTCAAAGCTCAATACTATGAATCTAACAAACATAACCAGAGCAACTTAGTAGCTAACAAACCAGATCAAGTGCCTAGTGATCAATGGCTCAAACTTATTTCATATTGGGATCAAGAGAAGACAAAGGTTACTTCTTCACAAACTTTTTATATACTTTATTATGTTTTGCAAGTATAAGTATTTGACCATTTAATTGTTTCATATTTTTAGAGGCGTGCAAATACAAATAGATACAATCAAAAGAACATGAAAATGCCACATTATGCTGGAAGGAAGAGTTTTGCTTGCTATAGGGCAGAGAAGGTACACTACATTGAACTTTTAATTTTGAATATAAATMGGTATAAGTTACATAGCTTCAAGTCTTATGTCTAACTAAATTATAATGTTTTTAGACTGTAAATGGTGTAGAACCTTCACGTGCTCAAATCTTTATTGATATGCATAAAGATAGGATTACGAAAGACAAGAAAAAAATCGATGAAGAATCAGCAAGAGCAGTGGTGAGTTCGAGACATACTACAAATTTTTCAAAATTTTTTCTTTCATAAAAGCATATCTACTAATGAAATTAAATTTTCAATACTTATAGGAATTGATGAGGAATAAATTAGATGAACTACCGGGTGGAGTCGAACAAAATGATGGGAAGATTGCATGGAAAAGTGATATTTTTGGTCAAGTCATAAGTAAGCCCGAAAGGTCCGGCCAAGTACGCGGAGTTGGATTGGGAATTTGTCCCTCCAAATTGTGGGGTCATCCATCTTCAAGTAGCCAACCAAGCAATGCTACGCTTAGTGATGATGTGTCTAAAGAGGAGCTTGAAAAAATCTTTGAGGAGAAATGAAGGTGTTGCAAGAAAGTCACAACAAAGAATTAAGAGTCGTGCAACAACAACGTGATATGGAATTTAAGAAGTTGTTAGACAGGCAAAGTCTTCTGGAGGAAAATATTTCAAAACTAATTTCACTCGTACGTGAAAGAGTAGAAAACGAAGGATATGCAACAGTAAGTCTCTTCCTCTTTCTCAAAGAAAAGAAAAAAAAACATATATTGTGCCCTTTGCATGATCTGCTAGTTTGATCTAACTTATCTAATATTACTTATCCTAGCATTGATAGAGTTCTTTTACATTGTTAGATGATCTCATGTGTGTATATAAAATTGTTGTTGGATATGTTGGTTGGATATATTGGGTGGATATATTGGTTGGATGATTGGAAATATTAAAAACTGTTGGATATATTGGTTGGATGATTGGAAACATTAAAAACTGTCCTATATTACATATATGAGAGTGCTCTATATACAAAGGAGATGCTGCCGAAATTTGTACTCAATTTTTCATTGATTTGTATGAGAATTATTGTTATATTGGTTGGTTGGTTGGTTGGAAACATAAAACATAAAAACTGTCCTATATATATATATATATATATATATATATATATATATATATATATATATGTGTGTGTGTGTGTGTGTGTGTGTGTGTGTGTGTGTGTGTGTGTGTGTGTGTGTGTGTGTGTGTGTGTGTGTGTGTGTGTGTGTGTGTGTGTGTGTGTGTGTGTGTGTGTGTGTGTGTGTGTGTGTGTGTGTGTGTGTGTGTGTGTGTGTGTGTGTGTGTGTTGTGTGTGTGTGTGTGTGTGTGTGTGTGTGTGTGTGTGTGTGTGTGTGTGTGTGTGTGTGTGTGTGTGTGTGTGTGTGTGTGTGTGTGTGTGTATGTGTGTGTGTGTGTGTGTGTGTGTGTGTGTGTGGGAGTTCCCTATATACAAAGGAGATGCTGTCGAAATTTGTACTCATTTATTTACAATGGATAAACTAACTAAAACTATATAAATAAATTTACTTTTATTCTATTTTATTGTCTCTTAGGTTAACTTTATATATTGATAGTATCAATAATTTTTCAATGTACTATGTGTTGTGTATGTTATTATCTATAGGGTGATGAAGATATTGAGTTTTGGATAAAAAGGCTAGACGATTACTACTAACCATTTTGTTGTCGATCAAGTAAAAAACTACATAATATAGATTGACTATGTTAATGAAGTTCCAACTATATATTAATTTGTATACCATTTTATCTTCTTGCAGGTACTAATTTATGGAAGTAGATTGCTAGAAGATATATTGTTCGGATTAGTTTCTTTTCGTTGTAATAACTTAGACTATCATGGTAGCTTATGTAAGCAAGGAGTTATATTATTGACGAAACAATTTATTTTATTTAGTATTGATATACATATATTATGATAAGTTTCAACTTATGATTTATATTCAATATAAAAATCTTAATAATTAGTACAATTATCTTGCAATTCTATTAGCATTTATGTTTTTTTACAGGATGTAAACAATTATATATTACTATATCCCATTCTAATAGTAGATATTAACATTTTTCGTGTCAATTGCAATCGACACAATAGAATCAGATAATGAATTACACTTTTCGTGACAATTGTAATTGATATAACAGTTAGGGCTGTGCAAAACCGGAAACCGAAATTTTTCTGATCCGAATTTTCGGAAACTATTTTTTTCATTACGGATCCGATCCGAATTATTCGAATTTCCAAATTTCCGGATAACCAGATTTTCTGGATATTCGGATTTTCCGGATTGGAAATCCGAATTTCCGGATCCGAATTTACTTCCTTAGATTCATTGCTTTGTTGAACTTTAATGTTATGATTTAATTAAAATTCAAATATTTTGACCACTTATCTTGAGTCTTAATTACTAAATTACTAATCTTAAAATAAAAATAATAATTTCTAAATTACTTAATTGCATGCAATCACTAAATCACTTTGCAATAAAATAATAAACTATATATTACAAGGCTTTAAAAGCCAATAATATTCCATGCAAGGCTAGAGAAGTTTCATATCTCAACTCTAGATGCCTAGAGGAGTAGAGGGGATGGGAGAATAAAGTTCCAAAGTCCCAAATATTCAAAATCACAAATATTCAAAGTCGATTTTTTTAAAAAAATTCGGAAAACCGGATATCCAGATTTTTGAAAAATTGATTCCGGATCCGATCTGGATTTCTGGTTTTTAAAACCGAATATCCGATCCGGTTTTCCAAATTTCAAAAATCCGGATCGGATATCTGGATTTTCGGGAAAAAAAATCATAAACCGTATCGGAAATTCGGAATCAGAATTTCCTGCACAACCCTAATAACAGGAATCTCATATACAATAATAATTGTCTAGTATTAAGAGTAAAATCGTCACTAAATGAGAAATAGTGTTGATTGCAATCGACGTTATAGCTTCTTAGAGGTGCAATACGTTACAAATTTGTGTCGATTATAACGTCACAACAATCAACCACTATAGGTTCATTGACGTGCAAATCGTATACACAATTGTGTCGATTATAATCGTCACACAATCAACGCTATAGGTTTCTGGAGGTGCAAATTCATATTACACAATTTGTCATTATAATCAGTCACAACAATCGACGCCTAATATTTTGACGCAATTGTGCGAAATCACTCGCACCTACTTACACCCATTTGTTGTGATTATAATCATCACACACAATCGACGCATATAGTTTCTTGGAGGTGCCAAATCGATACCACAATTTTTGATTAATCATCACAACATCGACACGACAATTTAGGTCTAGTCTAGGTGATTGTTTCAGTCTACTACCACGATTTATACATCGCTGCTCATACTACGGAAACGGAAGCCTCTATGTAGCCTTCGAATACCTTTTGATACCAAATGTTTTGTGTTTGATTACAACGACCACAAAAGCCCTAACAATCGCCACAAAACCCTTTTTGTTGTGTAGAAATACCAACCACCGCTGTATCTCCGTCAGTTCCTCAGTCACGCTCAACCAACAGGTTGTTTCCCATTACGTTTATATGTTAATCCTATTAAGAATCATGAGCTTCGTATGTGTATTTAAATTTAGTACAGATCCCTAAGGTTTTCTCATTTTCGTTTGTAATCTAGATATACATTTCGTTTTATAATTCCCAATTTACGGATTTCATTCATTTTAATCTATTCTGTTTACTATTTTCAATATTTTCTTTTTGTCGTTTGAATGGGATTTCGTTTGGATGACAGTTTTCCGCTTTTCGATTTTCAGAATTTTTTCAAAAAAATTCTTATTTGTTCTTATTTTCGTTTGTATTTTTTGATTTTCGAATTTTTTCAAAATTGTTTGATTCCCTTCATATTTCTGACTTTTTCTTAGTTTCGATTTCCCTTTTTGATTTTTATATTTTCGATTTCCTGTGATTAATTATATTCTAATTTTAGTCGATTTCCAATTTTTTTTGATTCAGTGTATGTTTGTTTTGTTTTTGTTCTAGTTTTTGTTTGATTTTGATTATGGGGTTGTTATTTTGTTATCTATTTCCAAGATTATTGATCTGATTTTTTGTTGTGGTTAATTTTGATGTATGATTTGAATCATTTTTTGTGTTATTTTTTTTTTTTTTTTTTTGCAAATTTATCATGGACTCTGATTAGTGAAGATTGAAGTTAGTTGAAGATTCAACTTGTAAAAGTAAAATATTTTTTTGTGATTTATTGTAAAGTTGTAAAACTAAAGTACAAGTAGTTGAAGGTATTATTTACGAAGTATGTTGTTTTGATTTGTTGGCTTCATAAATGTTGAAAAGCTGTCAGAGAGTTGTCGATCTCTGATAGCTTTTCATTTTTTAAAATTCGTATAACAAATTTACCGACCGCTAAACGGCCGGTAATGATAAAATGCCAAATTTTTCTGGATAAAAATTTGGCTATTTCCGTCCGTTTGGCGGTCGGTAATTTCCGTTTGTTTTGCGGTCGGTAATTTTCATCCGTTTTGCGGTCGGTAATTTCCGTTTGTTGTAAATTGTCGGATATCATCGTCTGTTCTCAGTGACAATCGGTAAAATTTTACCGACCGTGTGACGGTCGGTAAAGCCTTATTTTCAGTCCAAATAAATATTAACCATCAATTACCGACCGTTGGCTGTCGGTAAAAGGTTTACCATCCACTTCCGCGTTCTTACCAATCGTTTTTTATTTGTTTTGGACGGTCGGTAATAGCTTATTTTCTTGTTGTGTGTTGATAGGGTCAACTTCAACAGAGAATATCTCTCAAACTACTTGGAATTTTTAGGAGATTCAAGTTGGAAATAAAAGTTTGTTCAAGGATCTTTTCAATGGTAGGTCATACACTTGATTTGGTGGAGTAACAAAGAAGTTATGGTCGTTTCAAGTTGGGGCGTTGAAATTGCACAAAAGAAAATTTTGCAACTTTCCCACATCGAAAGTTTGTGGAAATGCAATGACTAAGAATAGTTATAAATACCAAAATCCAATTTGCAACAAAATAACTATGTGGGCTAATTACTTAAGCTTGCAACTTATAGTTGGATTCGAGTTGAGTTTTGAGTCAAGCTCGAACTTTAGTCGAGTTTCGAGTCGTGTTCGAGCTCAGGTCGAACTAAGGAAAATGCAATCGAGTTCGAGCTCAACATTTTTGAAATCGCGAGTTTTTGAACTCGAGTCGAGCTTGGGTTTTCTTATCGAGTTCGAGTCGAGCATAGTGATACTCAAGCTCAACTCGACTCATAATCAGGCCTAATGATGCCTATGTTGAGCATGATACATTGATTCTAGTAATGTTGACACTGAAACCAATGATGAGTTGGAAAAAATAACAAAATAAAAAGGAAAAGTCGTCAAAGTAAAAATGAAAAGTGCAACAATAACAATTGACGATAAGGCAAATACATAGCCGAGAAAGTTATCCCATTTAACTCCTCATTAACAAGTTTGCAATCGATGAGTTTAAGTTTGTTATTGTTATCAAGGATCTTAAAGTTAAATACCTTCATAGAAAGTTATAAAGAAATATGGACAATAGACCACACATCCTACAAAGAGCACATGTTACACCACAAACCAGGCTCTAGCCGAAAATTTTAACATTGATGGTGACCTATATTTTGGTTAGCTAGCTATGAAGGTTATGTGATACTCAAGAGGGGGGGGTGAATTGATTATAGTTATTGATTACCAATTTTTCTTCTTTGCTTTCGGACTTAGTATGAGGAACCAGTTGGGCTGGTTCCTGTACGCAGCGGAATATAAGTAAAGCAATAAAGAACACATAGTATTTAACGAGGTTCACCCAACTCTGGGCTACGTCCTCCTATCCTAAGTTCTTTTATTAATCTACTCCGAAAAACAAAGAACTCGCTCACTCTACTGTTTCCCTACTCRGGGAACCAGCACACCCCACACTCAACTCTGAATGCGCACTCGACTCACACTCGTAAGTCCAACTTTGTGTTTGAACTCACAAACACTCACTAGGCCTTCAACCCCTCTGTTGAATACCTTTACAATAGCAATTTTCTCTCTTATGAATGACTTCTTAAAAGCTAAGTAAGAGAATGATTAAGCTCGTCTAATGCTCTTGTGTGACTCAAAGTAATGATCTTTGTGCTTTATGTTTTTCTCTCAAATAATTCTAAACTCTTTTAATTCGTGAGAGAGATATGGAATATGGAAGTATAGATGAGTATTTATATGTATATTGACTTAAACCCTAGTTTCCATAAATCTATACTTGCCAAACAAGGCAAGATTATATTTATGGAAAGTATTTATCTTGTTCGATTTTATCCTAAGGAAATAATCAAACAAGATATATACTCCAAGGTTTAAGGCAATATACACATATTCATCTATATTTCCAGCTG
Source organism: Bassia scoparia (assembly GCA_008642245.1). NCBI lineage: Eukaryota > Viridiplantae > Streptophyta > Magnoliopsida > Caryophyllales > Amaranthaceae > Bassia > Bassia scoparia. The sequence goes on along the minus strand of SNQN01002552.1, from coordinate 51,944 downwards.
CAAATATCTTTTCAAAAAATATCCTTTTAAAATATTTTAGAAAAATCCTTTTTCAAAACCGCAGTCAAAATTTCATTCAGGAACACAACTGGTTCCCCAACTTGGTTCCTTAAATGAGTGTGGTATGAATTATGTTCCAAGCTTTGTACCAAAATTCATATCATACTCAGAACACTTAAAGCACTTAGACTATTACTATTTAATCACACTACAGAGCATATTACATGAATTCCTAAATTTAAACTTTAAGGAGCAATTCTTCTAATCTTCACGTAATCTTCAAGAATTTGAATCTTCCTTTAAATTCTTCAATTTTGAGCACAGCTTCTTTCTTCGAATGTCTTCGAAAGGCTTCATACTTCAAGTCTTGGAATCAATCTATTACTGCACATATAACAAGGTTAATATGCAATAAAAGATATGTGACTGTTTTCCAGCATAACAGTCAAAGAAACAGCTCGTACTGGTTCTGTACCAGTGAATGAGCTTTTCATGTAATCAGTTGTTCCCTGTAACAAACAAGTTAGTTTCAAAGTATTCACAATAAATATTAACTTGTCTGAGGAAACAAGTATCCCAAAACAGCTGGTTCCCAGAACCAACTATATTCTAATTAAAGCTTCCTGTTTCCTGTAATGGTTTGTCATCATTCAAAACTTAAGGGACTCAACAAGCTATGTAATGTACGAAGCATCTTTTGACGAATAACATTAGAGGCCAAAGATCTCATCTCCTGATAGGCTTCTTAAATGCTGAAATCTGTCTCCTTCCACATGCTACACCAAACACCTAGTATTAAAGCAACTTAATCAACAGACAATTGTTAATATCTTGGAGCAAAATTAATAGTTTGAAATAGGGAACATCAAAAATTTTAATTGTGAAATAGAGTCTTTAAATTTCAAATTTGATATTTATGTAAGTTTGATATATATCTTAGTCTAATACAAATTCAAATGAAGCCTATGTAGGACTTGAACCTACATTTTCTGTACAATGTAGCATAGTGCTCTACCAATTAAGCTTAGGCTTTGTGTAATTGTTGATGTTTTTGTTCTATTTTACCAACTAAATTTTCTACCAAATATGAGTATAATAATATACTTGACATTGATTATACCATTGCTCATTTGGAACAAAATTGGCAGTATAATATAAGCAAATTCATTATAGTAATTCAATGTAACATGGTCTTTTTATCCATGTTTGTAGTTGATGATTGTCTATTAAAACCACATACCTTTGCATAATCTTTATTTGATTTTCTAGCTTCACCCAAGTTTTCAAAGACCATGCCTAGATGAGGCTTTTTGTCATCGGAACACTTAGGAAACCATTCCCTAGTTCCTTTTGGATACTTCAGTTCGAGGACTTTTGATGTACTTTGTTGGTGAAGTTATCTCCCAATTGTTGGATGCAACCTATAACAAACAACTAATTAGAATAAGTAGATATAATTGAAAATTATGCATTATTTCCAGTCAATGTGCATATATTTCCCGTAAATAAGCATATTTTCCAAAGTCAATGTGCAGATATTTCTCACTGCATATATGTTTGATGAATGTGCATTTAACATCATTAAGCATATATTTTAGGTTTATGCTAAATACGGTCCTTAGGGCTACATATAAGATATTAATATGTTACTTAAAAGGAAATAAGTTGTAAATTCAAGACAAAATAATACACTAATCGATGTAATAAATGATCAATTATTACATATTATTTTCAATTTTAGCTTCTCATAATCAGCCCTTAGGGCTACATTTAGCCTTTTCCTATATTTTAACATCAATAAGCAAATATTTCGCTGTAAACGTACAAATATTTTAAAGTCAATGTGCAAATATTCTATTTAATGCACCTGTAACAATTCGAGTATACTCTGTTTGTATATCGTGCATGTTTTGTATACTGTGTTATCACGATTAATGCAAGATTAAAGTAGTAATTTACATATTCACATTATAATACAAAGTAGCATGTTATGACATTGGCATTAAACATAAAGGTCTTATTTGTGATTTACACTACACTAAAACATTACTATTCGAGCTAACTTTGTCCCATAATTAGAAATTAGCTTTCACTCATTACACTAACTATGTTCTTCATTATGTTATGAACACCTGTTTGAAACCTTTGCAAATCAATTGATTTTACCCAAATCAATCACAGTTAAATACAAAATCAAACAACATTCTAGTTTAAAAAAAGTTCAATCAAAATAACCTAAATAATGTATAATTCATAATAATAATAATAATAATAATAATAATAARAARAATAATAATAATAATAAGCCTTACCACGTTTTGTTGCTTGTAACACTTATCACGTTTTGGTGTTTTGCTTATGGAGGACTGGGTGTTTATTCTGCTGGTGACGTTCGGCATTATGCTTTCCTTGCATCCCGTTTGCAGTCTTCGAGTTTACAAGCTTCGCTTCTTCGGGTATCTGGTGTTGTTGGCCCGGGACCTGCCTTTGATGAGGCCCTAGGTCTTTTCAATAGAACCACGGAGACCGACCTTTTGAGTCGCCCTAGTGAGATCGCTACCCCCACACTCATGAAGAAATTGGTGGACATATAATTCATGAAGGTTACTACTGGTGCGGAATCTACCTTCTCCTTATCTTCCCGTCAAGTTCCTTATGGAAATCCCAGCAGGGGGATGACTCTTCGGCTTGGTTGTGGGCGATCCCTATCTCGGGTCTAGGCCAGACCATGAACGGTAAGACTTATCGTTCAGTTCTTTGCTATCGATTGGGTGTTTCGTTATTCTCTGCTTCGATGTCATGTTCTGCTTGTTCTCGTGTCTTTGTTGACGACATTTTTGGGGATCATGGTGTATCCTGTGTTGGGATCGTGGGTGTTAAACATCGACATAATGTTGTCCGCGACACACTTCTTGATGTCTGTTACCGCTCTGGTATTTCCGCTCATAAGGAGGTAAATGTTGGGCTGACTAGCGAGGGCGATGGGGCTCTTCGACCTGCAAATATCTTACTCTATTCTTGGGATAGCGGCCTGGATGTGTGCATCGACCTGACAGGATCTTCTCCTCTGACGCAATCTGGGTTGTCAAACTTTGTTCCTGGTGGGGTGGTTGCAGCGGCGGCGCAACAGAAGCGGGACAAGTATGCAGCGAGGTGTCGGGACATTGGGTACGGCTTTCTTCCTTTTTCCTTCTCTTCTTTGGGGGAATTGGATAAGGGAGCTATTGCGCTTCTGAAGCGGATCCAGACTTACTCCAGGGCTCAGGACATTGGCGCACGTGCTGCTGCTCACATCTTTGGCAGGATTGGTTTTGCTATAGCTAGAGGAGTGGGGGCCCAGATTGTATCTTGGCTCCCCTCCAACTTCTTGTAATTTGTTTATGATTTGTTGCTTGTAAAGCTTACACGTTTTGGTGGATAATAATAATAATAATAATAATAATAATAATAATAATAATAATAATAATAATAATAATAATAATAATAAGGATTTTTTGCGAAAACAAACCTTTTATAACCAAAATTTTGCGAAAGAAAACCTTTTAAAATGATAATTGCAAAATGAAACCTAAATGAAAATTTTCTTTGCGAAACACCACCTTATGACGTCATTGTGGATTTGACTCTTACTAAATGGCGTTGACTTCACATTTGACACCCCCAAATCCTTATTTGCATTCCTTCTCTTCATCTCCCCTTAAATATGTTTCCAATTAAACGTGTCAATTCCATCCTTTCTCTCTCCCACTCTTCTCTACCATCATTCAATAAGCCTATCAAATCAGAAAAAAAATAGAAATTCAATTTCATCACTCATTACTCGATTGTCAGGTATATTTACTTCCAATTGCACTTTGCTAATTAATTCTTACTTCATTATACTCACTGTTCATTCTTTTTTTTTTTTGCTCACTGTCATCAATTGTACTCACTGTTCATTCATTTTTTTGCTCGATTTTGGGAATACAAATGGCGAAAAAAAGATGTGCGTTGTGTTCTCGAAGGAGCTTCAAACAAATTGGTGTGAATTACAAGGTTATTTACAAACAAAGGTGTGATTTTTAACCTCTGTTACCTTGTTTTGTTCTTCGAATTTATGGTTTAATTGCCACAATTTTCATATATTTTTGGGTTTATTTGATGTTCCGTGTGATGTTGAAGCAAAGAATGGTTGTTTTGRATGTTTAATCAAACTGTTGGTTTTCGAATTGTTGCTTCTAATTCACATTTTTCCTTTTTTTTGGTTAATTTGCTGTAATGTTGGTTATATTGAAGCTTATTATTGTTGTGTGTTGCTATTGTTGTGTGAATACCTTGGAATTGCTGATGTGTTTTGTTGATGTTGTTCTCTATTGTTGTTGCTATTGTTTGTGATCTTGCCGGTTGTTGCCACTGTTATTTGTTGCTACTGTTATTTGTTGTTGTTGTTGTTCTTGTTTGTTGCTGTTGGTTTTGTTTGTTGCTATTGTTCTTCTTTGTTATTGTTGGTTTCCTGTTGTTTTATAGTAGTTATTCTTTTGTATCAGGTTTAGTGCTTGTGAACCTTGGTTTCGGTTTATGGAGAAAGTAAATATTAGGTGTTACCATGGGGGTAATTTTGTGTCTAAGAACAACAAGACTACATATGAGGGTGGGGGGATGTTGTTGAAACCTAATGTAGATGAGATTTGTTATTTCGAATTTTTTTATTGGATTAAGAATGAGTTGAAGTATGATGATGTTGGGCAGATTTGGTTTAGGCAAAGGGGGAAATCTCTACACAATGGTAGAGTTGAAATAAAGAGTGATGCTGAAATWTCRATGRTTTTAGAGGCCCCTGAGAAAGATGGTTGGTATCATTTGTATGTGGTTCATTCTAAGATGAATTTAGGGGGAGAAAGGGACTTAGCATCATATGGATATGGACCTAACTTTAGGGGTTTTTATAAGGAGAAGGCAGTGGTGGAGTTTGAGGTTGATCATGATGATTCAACCTACTTAGTCAACTTATGAAATCAAACTTGCACTTGTAATAGATGGTCTTTGATGGGAATTCCGTGCTGGCATGGATTGGCGTGCATTCAAAAGAGAAGGTTCAACTTCGAAGACTATATTCATCCGGCTTACCATGTGAGCACCTACGCCAAAGCATATGCACCCAAGATTGGTGGCTTACCAGGACATCAACAATGGGAGGAAACCCCATACCCAAAGCCACAACCACCACCTCATCGAGTTATGCCAGGTAGACCAAATGAAAAGAAGAGAAAGAAAGAGGCAGAGGAGGTGACTGAAAAGAAGAATGTTGAGAGGGCTAAAAAACAAAACAAGTGTGGGAGATGTGGTGGCTTAGGTCACTATAGGAACAAGTGCAAGGAACCTATGACCGATGCGGAGAAGTCTAAGGCTCCTAAGAACAAGAAGACAACCACCACTACGAAGCAAGGGACAACCAAGAAGGCTACAAAGAAATCTCAACAAACAACCACAAATCGGCCTCAAGTTCAACCAACAACACAGCCCACAATTGCAACAGCAGCAACATTGCAAGCCCAGGAAGTCTTTGTTAGCACTCAAGGGGCTCCTCAAGATTAACTTAGATGCCTGTTTTCCTGTTTTACAAATAACTTTAGATGTGACTTTATGTTTGAACTCATTACTCTATTTTTTGGTTTGTTTCGTTGTCTGAATTATGACAAGTATTCTGATTTAACAAAGTTGTTGTTAATCAGTGATTTGATCAGTTGAATGGAAATATTTTGCCCTTAAATTTTGCCTTTGCCTCTACTATTTAATTTGTTTGCAATGTAACTTAATAATCAACAATGTATAACAAAACAAAATGAAAGAATATTTTAGAATAAGTAATCAATCACTTCATTGCAATTAAAAATCAAATATTACAATTAAGCTACTGCCACAAAATATAGAACCAACATGGAACAAACTTTGCAAGTTGGCAATAGCAATACCAATACTAAACTAACCTAAAATTCTGACCACAATCACACTAAACACAACAGAAAGCAGCACACACTTCAAAGTAGCCCAACCACTAACTTCTACCACCTTAACAGTGTTACAATTAGCAGTAGCTTGCCCACCAACCACCTTCAACTCAGCCCTAAGCCTGTCATTTTCATGCTCAATGCAAGTCAATCGATTGTTGAGGATGTGATTCTGAGAAGCTAGATGATGTTTTTCCACCACTAAGTCATTGGTCACCTGCCTTTGCCTCTTAGTTAACTCCTCATCCACCCAATGAAACTTAGCACAACCCTTATCTCCAGTCTCAAGATTGTAAAATTTGCACCCAACGAACCTTCTTCCTAGATTATCACGAGTCCACGAAGTCCTCATAGCAACAGGAAGCCCACACTTACACCTTTCAACCATTTTCTGAAAAAAAAAAAAATTAATTCAAAACCCTAAATTTCGAAGAAGGAATTTTAACAACAAACATACAAATAAAATCGAAGGAATTACAGAGAGGGAAATCAAAGAAAAAAAATTTGGGAAAAAAATTCAATTACCTTCAGAGGAAATCAAAGGAGACAAAATCAGCAAAAGAAGATGGAGGCAGCAAGATTCAGACAACAATGGAGGCAGCAACATTCAAAGTTTGAAGAATAAAGAATGGAAGAAGAAGATGTGAATAAATAGATGGGGGAAATTAGGGCACGTTTAATCAGAAGGGGGAAAGATGTGAGGGGCGCAAATAAGGATTTGGGGTGTCAAATGTGAAGTCAACGCCATTTAGTAAGAGTCAAACCCACAATGACGTCATAAGGTGGTGTTTCGCAAAGAAAATTTTCATTTAGGTTTCATTTTGCAATTATCGTTTTAAAAGGTTTTCTATCGCAAAAATTTGATTATAAAAGGTTTGTTTTCTCAAAAAATCCTAATAATAATAATAATAATAATAATAATAATAATAATAATAATAATAATAATAATAATAATAATAATAATAATAATAATAATAATAATAATAATAATAATAATAATAATAATAATAATAATAATAATAATAATAATAATAATAATCAAAACAATTGAATTCATTAAATAGAACAAGTTCAATTGATTACAAACCTTTGCTTGTTCAATTTCAAAATTGGAAGATTCTCCCTCAAACATTGCCTTAGAAGTTTTAGGGTTTTTCTATATGGTCTGTCTCTTATACACATCTAGATGTGTATAAGAGACAGGCTATCGATTGGGCATCTCGCTCCGACCGAATTTGCGTGCATTCACCACGACGCAACCCCCTTCTCCCCAACACAGTCGTGCCACCATCGCCACCTGCAAATCTATCGGTGGCGATGGTGGCACGACTGTGTTGGGGAGAAGGGGGTTGCGTCGTGGTGAATGCACGCAAATTCGTGGTGGTAGCGTTGTGGGGCTAGTGGTGGCGCAATGTGGCGGTGGTGCTGGTGGGGTTCAAGTCGTAGAGGTGGCAGAGGGAAGGGTGGCGGTGGCAGGGGAGGGGGTGGCGTGTCATGATGATGTTGTTGATGATTGAATGGTTTGAAGAGAGAGGGGTGTATGAATGGAATTACTTAGATTAGGATTGTTTTTATTTTTTTATTTTTTAAAATAAGAGTATAATAGTAAATACAAGTAGTTTTTAAGTAAAATTAGAGTAAATTGGTTATGGTTAATTAATATTGCAAAATTGATGGCTATAACTTAGAATTAAAAAAACACGAGGCTACCATATAGAATTTGTAAAAATTGATGGCTACCATATAGAAAAACCCGAAGTTTTAAATTGCAGAACCCTAGTTTTAGAAGATTCGAAAATTGAAAATTGAAGATTGAAAATTGTACAATTGAACAAATTCGAAAGAAAATTCCTAAATTTCAATAATTTTGCATTCAAATTATGCAATCGAAGAAGAATTATGATTTCGAATGATGCAATCAGATTGAAGTATTACCAAGTGAGAGCAGAGAGAATGTGAGCGTGATTTTTTTATTTTTTTTTTTTTGAAAGTAGCGTGAATTGTGAAGTATGAATGTGGTTTTTTTATATTATTTTACCAAAAAAATCTCATTCGTTAGATGTTTATTGTTCTAAGGGCCAGGGTTATTTCTCACCCTTCTCATTTTAAGGGTTCTTCTCATTGGATCCTAACCCCATATATATATATATATATATATATATATATAGGAATAGGAATAGGATCATGTGAAAACACAAACCTTAAGTGAAAACTAAAAACTTTTAATCTTGATCGTAGGATTTCGAGATGGACAGTCACGATTTAATCTATGTATATACCTGTATTTCAATCAGGGGTACATTTAAAGTTTAAAAGGGTACGCGTGTACTGTTCATCATCAATAGCTGAAAATTTTGTGTACCCCTTTATTGCTTGTATGTACCCCTTAAAATGTAAAATGTACCCATTTATTTTGGTTTTCACGTTTTCATATAACATGTGGTTTTTTTCATTGGATCCTGACTCTATATATATATATATATATATATATATAGGTCGGTTGTGGCTAGTCTAAGTTTGTGATGATGTGGTTGGTCTAGGTGCGTGGTGAATTAGGATGGTGGTTATATATGGTAGTAAGGCAGTGGTTTGAGTGCTATTTTATTCAAAATTGATTAAAGGATAAAATTTTCATTTAACTTATTAATGTCATCGAAAACTGAATAAGTGTGAACAATGTTTAACAAAACCTTAGGGTAAGATTGATTCTCAAGTCTTAGGGATAATGTAGCAAAAGACTCCCTAGAGTTTTGATTTTCAAGACTCATATTGGACACTTGTTTAATTTTTATTGGGTCTTTTAATTTTTTTTCTTTTTTAATCAAATTTACTTTTTTACCGTTTTGAAGATATATCAATTTTTTATAAAAATATGTGAGTTTTGATTGGAGTTTTGAGATAAAGTATGAGAATATAGAAAGTCTCATGTGAGTGAAAAACTTATGTGACATAGTATTAAAGAAAAATTTGAATCTTGGGATAAACTTATGTTTTTGGGACTTGTTATTGTCATTTGCGACATCCCAAAACACATTCATGTGAGAAAAATATTAAAATTATGTTTCCACGTAAGTTGATGCSGATAACAAAAATGAGTGTGCTTTTAACACTTCCTATACTTTCCGGTTTCCACCCACGACTCCCTTGCAAAAAAAACGAAGAAAAAGAAAGCGCACGTAGGACAGAGTTCGGACCATCGAGGAAGGTCAAAGGTGGAATAACATTCACTAGAATCTCTATCTTCTGATTCACCGAATATCATTCACGTCTTTGCTACATACTTGTTTGTCCGATTTCCCAACTTGTTTCTTTTTTCTTCCTCAATCTCACCCACTATTATCAAACACTTCAAACTTTTCGCTGCAAATTATTGCACCTTGTTCTCGTTGTTCAATCCTTTTGTAATCTTGTAAAAACTCGAGATGGGTTTGTTTGAATGGTCTGTGTTCGTCTTTGCTTCTCTGCTCTTTCTGGGCAATGGCCTTCTTGCCAGTTCTGGTGATGCTGATCTCATTTATAAGTATGTTCCTCGTTAAAGTTCAAATCTTTAATCACAATTCAGTTAGTCTTTGTTTAATGTTGTGTGATTGAAGTTGTTTGTTTTCTGGGGTTGTTTTTATTTTAGTCAATAATGGTGGGATTTTGATTGTATTGCATTTGCTAGTTGCTGTAAGTGATCAAAGACTTCAAAACTGGTGAATATATCAAATCAAATGAGWATAAAAAGAAGATTAATACTGTACTTCGTATGAAAGATAAATCTTTAGGAGAAAGGTGGTGGTCCACTTGGGAGAATGAATGTTCATTAATGTAAATTATGCAAATGAAGAGAATATGTTTTTTTGTTTGTTAGTCAATAAATTTCCCTTTGAAGCAGTTTGCCAATTTCTGCAAGTTATTTTGTTGTAGTACCCAAAAGATTCATCAGATATCAGGTCCAGATATCAGTTATTTAGTGATCTTTAAAAGTCTTGTTTAATTTGTGAACTTTCAATTCAGAAGTTGATGATATGTTTGACTAAAAAGTTAGTTAATGTAATGTGTAGGATAAATACCTGGGATATAATATTATGAGTTAATGACAGATTACCTCTTCTGGACATTCTTTATTGGTATTTATTAGGGCTATTACTGTCGTGTGGTTAGGTTTCATCAGTAATTTTTTCTTTTTCTTTTGGTAATTTAAGTGGCAAACTACAGTTATATTCATTTACCTTTTAGATTTGAGTAATATGATTCTGATCTATATATAGTAGAAATATAGATCCTGTTATGACTCGAAAAGATCCTGTTATGTATAGCTTTGGTGCATATGTGAGAGCGTTAGCTCTAAAGAGCATGAAATTCTAGGTTGTATTCCATTATTACTAGGCTTTCTTGCTTGCTAATCGTCTACTGTGAGAGTAAGTCTTCATTCGGACTTGATAAAGTATAGGCAAGACTCAAGACTTGATAAAATCAATTTAAAACATAGGCGCTGTGTGCAACTCTTGTACATATCGCTTATATGTACATATCACTTTTCGGATGAAACGATCTTATATCAAGTTCTGCAGGAAGTCAAAAGTAATGCCCCTAAGCAGAATTAAGTGCTTGTGAGATAACCTCATTTGAAATTTTGCCTTATTGTCACTTATGAGAGGACTTATCTAATAGGAATACTGAAATCATCACTCTAGCATTTGTAAAGTTTTGCGCAAATTGTAGAGTGCTTTAGACAGAATTGAATATGTCGAGCATGTTTATCTGCAGTCTAAAACATCTTAGGAGATGATAGCAAGAATTTTTGGAAACTTGTTTGAACAATTAGGTGCATCACATATATTTGAGATCCATTCTCTTCCCTGCTTTGATATTCCTCCTGTTTATCTATGCTCTCTTTAAGATAGTATCTATATCTATTTCTGATTTGTTGCTCTGATAGGACTTGTGTAGAGCAGTGTGAGAAGACTGGATGCATTCAGGCTAAATGCTTCAACAGCTGCAAATTCTCCGCTGACAGAAAACCTGCTGAAGGTCCATGGTACCTCCAAGAGCCATTCTATCTCCAGTGGAAAGAGTGGGACTGTCGCAGTGATTGCAGATATCACTGTATGCTTTCAAGGGAGGAAGAGAGAGCAAAGTTTGGAGATAAGCCTATTAAGTATCATGGAAAGTGGCCGTTTCATCGTGCTTTTGGCATTCAGGTTCTTCCTTGAAAAGCCAATATGATAGAAGATACTTATCTAGAGAATCCATCTGACCTTTTAAACTAATCAGTCTTGTGAGTGCAGGAACCTATTTCCGTGGCTCTCTCCACACTTAATCTTGGCCTAATATTACACGGGTGGGTGTCATTCTTCATTATTCTCTACTACAAGTTGCCCCTTCAGCCAAATGGGTCGACATATTACGAATACACTGGTTTATGGCACGTTTATGCAATTTTATCTTTGAATTCCTGGTTTTGGAGCGCTGTTTTCCATGCTAGGTACATTCTGCTTACCTCTTTATCATCATTCTTTTCCTGCCAATTCCGAAAACATCCAACTTTTACATTCTCAAAAACCAATATGAATCTAAGCTACTGCTTTCTACAGATATGTAGAATTAACAGAAAACTTGTACTACTCTTCAAGTGTAGCAATTCTTGGATATTCACTCGTGATATCCATACTCCGATCTCTTAATGTTAGAGTTGAGGCTGCCAGAGTTATGATTGCTGCTCCATTCATTGGATTTGTAACTACTCACATATTATTTCTCAATCTGGTAGAACTTGATCTCGGTGAGTTTTATACTGCTGCTAATTAACTGAAATTACTGGAATTAACATGAAAATGCATACATACATGTACTGATGCAATTCAGCAATTCCATTTTGATTTCTGTAGGTCTAAACATGAAAGTGGTGGTTGTAATGGCTACAATACAGCTGTGTTTTTGGACTATCTGGGCTGTTCGTTCCCATCAGCCATCGCGATGGAAGCTGTGGGTGTTGGTTATTGGGGGAGCCCTCTCAGCTCTTCTGGAGATGATAGACTTTCCTCCTTACAAGGGTTTGATCGATGCACATGTATTGCAACAAGCCATTTCTGTACCTCTGACATATATATTGTGGAGCTTGGTATGTAATGATGCAGAGTTCACTACATCCACTCTAATTAAGAAAGCGAGATAGCCTTACCCAGCTTAAAAACACGATACAAAACGATGTAAAAATGGCCACCAGATCAATATTATGTCATCCATTCTTTGGTATTCCTTCAAATTTTATACAAAAGGGATGCCGAAATTCTCTGTTAAAATGAACTACTGCCTGAACAAGCTATTCTGTTGCAAACTTCAGGTTATTGAGGTACTACATTCTGTGCATTTTTTACTTTAAGTTTTTCTCATACTAGATTATTAGCTACTTAAAATACTTAATTAGTTCATTTAGCTTTGTTGGTGAGAGATTAATCATGCAAGAACAATATGCACAGACAATCAATTACGAATTTACGACAAATCATAATCTGATCAACTCAACTTGAAGTGTCAGTAGCTTGTAAAAGATTAATCAATTTAAGAAAGTAATATGATACGCCACCAATCGTGGCATATTGCAATTGTTCATCTCCTTCAACTAGAAAATCGCCCTCTTTGGCTAGATTAAATCCTCCAGCCAACCATGTCAAGTTCTTGTATCCTGCTTCATGCAGCTTTGAAATCGCCACCATAGACCTGTGTTACATCAGAGATTGTGTTCATGAGTACAATTCACCAATTTTCTTTTTATGGCATTTCAAATCAATTCACTATAAGATTACAGGAATGATGTCTTTACCTTAGTCCCTCACCACATGCTACAAGGAGCATGATGTTCTTGTCAGGAACAACCCCTTGAACTTGTGCTACAAACTCGGAGTTGATAGTCGTAAATCGTTGGCCAGTCCATAAGCCAATGTACCCGAAGTGAACCCATTTCTTAAGGAAGGTAACGAAGGAGCTATCGGTGTCCTTGACAAAGAGCGGGACATGCAGCGAACCAGGCACGCGCGCCTTCTCCCTTTCCCACTCGGGCCTTACATCCAATAGATTCATCCCCTCGGATTTCAAAGCAATGGCTGCTTCGTTCGCAGGGATCGCTCTGACAGCTCCAGACTCAATCAGCTGCCTTCCTGATGCTCCTCCTCCTCCTCCTCCTAAGGCTGCATGTATTCGAAAATTAAAGTTTGCTTGACATGCATAGGGTGATGCACATACTCCTATTTTAGCGTGTTTTTTCTCTACTTTGAGGGCTAATGAGTGGAGGTTGAAATGCAATGCTGCCATTTTCTATCTTGTGCTTAAGCAATATCCAATCAATCCTCTCCTTATCTAAATCTTAATGCAGCTCATTCATTCTAAGGTCCTGAGCTCTTGGACCACGCACCCTTAGTACAGTATTGATATTATTTGGTGGTAATTATGGCATTTGGGACCATGCATGGGTCCATCACTTGACCAGCTCCAAGCGACATATATAGCTTATAGTTATACAAGTTGTGTATGCTCTTATTGTTTTATTTCAAATTCAAGCCTTGTTAAAAAATTCGCTGAGACAAGTCATGTTTTGCGTTTAAGTGAACGTGACAATTAATTTTGGTTTGTTTATAACTTGTTCGTTATACTAGACTATGTGTTTATGTCTGGTGTTGCCTTTCAAATTTAAGTTTTTCGTTGTTACGTCCATAATTAAAATTCTTTTGACACACATCCTGTAGCAAAAAAAATCAGTTGAATTGACTCATAAACTTGTTATTTGTTAGAGTTTTGTAACTAACAAAGTGAAGACTGAGGCAAAAGATGAGGTAGTAACTAGTGATGAGTAATGAGTGTTGTAGAGTGTAGAGGGACCAATCTAATGGGACAACAGCATGCCCATACATACATAAACCAAATCAAACAAGACAGAATCAATTCCTTCTTGAGCTTTTCTTTTGAATGCCCAATCTATATCCTTCATTTTCACCACTTCCTTTTTTTTTTACACATTCACTTTAACTTTTTTTATAAAAAAAAATTGATTTCTTATAGTGAAGGTATGAACTCTGAATTATGTCCATCTCCATCCTATCAATTCTTAAATTCATCAACTAGTAGAAGAATGATCAATCTGAGAAACTACCTAGACAAAGAAGGATACTGTGAGTCAGTGACCACTCCCCATTCTTTATGATTTCCAATACTTCCTCAGTTAAACGCATCAATTTTAATTTGGGAAATTTCCAGTGGCAGGTACGATTTTAATCCCACAAATAGGTATATCTTTTTGTTTAATTATCATCCGTGATTATAAGCCTCATTTTTCCGTTAATTACTAGCTTTTGCCGTTAAGTATGTTTTATTTAATCTCACCCTAGTTTAAGTATGGTTAAGGTGATTTAAAAGCCATTGTTTACTTCATTTTATGGAAACAATTTTTACAGAAATTATTCTTCTTCCTTTATTTCATTCGGTGCCATCTTCATCTCTTTGTCAGATTTCACCTTTCTTTTTATGCATACTCGTGTAATGGTTACTGATTTTGATTAAACTTGGTGCTACACATTAGATTACTTAATTCTTCTTCCTTTAACGAGTATATATGCTGATCAAATCTTTTGTTTTGAAAGTAACAGAGTAACAGTACACAATTAATAAGCTAAAGGATTTCTAATTATTTGATTAAAAACAAAAAAAAAGCACCAAGTTTATGCAGTTTGATCTGATGCTACACATTACAGGTTTATGGGTGCTTCATTTTTTCTGAAAAATCAATTGTAATCACTCTGATATTTACATGCTTCACAATCAGCACAAACACGTATATTCTGATCTGAGTTTTACACTCAAAATCTGACAGCAAATCAGCACAAACACGTATATTCTGATCTGAGTTTTACACTCAAAATCTGACAACAAATTAGCACAAACACATATATTCTGATCTGAGTTACAATCTGAAACCATATATTCTGATCAGAATTCTCATTGCACAAATATATCAAACCTGCACAAACTAAAAAAACAGGAAACAATGGATCAGAGAACAGAGGAATCGAAAAAACGAAAACATACCTGCAGATGTCGAACAGAAAAAACGAAAAAAACGAGAACAGGAAACAATGGAGAACAAAAGATTGGAGTGCTTGGCAAGAAAAAAAATCCGTGATGATGTCGAGCAGAGTAGATGAAATAATCAYAGAGGAAGGRAGAGTCTCYAGTAACAGAGAGGAAGGCAGAGTGCAAAAGCCACYCAATGCAACAGTACGAGAGAGGGAAATACCTTAACCTTCATTAAACTAGGGTTAATCTAATTAATGACAATTAACGGCAAAAGCTAGTAATTAACGAAAAAATGAGGCTTATAATCACGGATGATAATTAAACAAAAAGATATACCTATTTGTGTGATTAAAAAAAACACGTACCTACCACTGACAAATCGTGAAAACTCGTACCTACCACTGGGAATTTCCCACTTTTTTTAGGGAAGTTTCATAATAAAATACGAAGTATCATTTTATTTTATTTTCTTTTATCTAAATTACTATTTGAAATTCGCTTTTACTGGAATCAAAGTCCACATTTCATGTGAACTTTCGAATACGCCCTTTGATTCTCCCCCTCCCTAACCACCCGACGCAACCCTTCACACCTCATCCAACACTAGCACCAACCGACAACCACCACCCTACCATCAACAACCACCACCCAACACCAACTAAAAACTTTGTTACATTGTTAAATCTCAACATCAAAATACGTAAAATTTAGTTTGTTGCGTTTAATTTGATAGAAAGYAAGTATTTTTACCTACCACTTTTGTGTTTAGAAACACATACTCCTTATTTTATTTGTAATGGCAAGATTCTATACACAAAAGATATTAATAGTGCCTAATACAAAAATACGAAGTTGTCCATTTGGCATAACAAATTAAAGGTGATTCTGAGCCCCATGGTGTTGGATTAATAACAAGAACACATTATTGAGTATTTGAGTTTAGTATCCTTGGAATTTGAATTATTGTTTGGCATACTACGGAATGAAAATTATGTAGAAATTGAGGTGTGTTTGGCATATTATTAGGACGGGACAAGATCAAATACGTGACATTTATGTATTTTTGTAGTTAAGTCAATAATGGGAATTAGTGACAGCTGACAACCGGAACACACTCTGATATGCTACCAGTAATATTCAAATACAATTAAGTGCCACTTTAATTACCTGCTTCATCACATTTGTTATTCTTCATGACTCACTATAATATACCAGACTCAGTAAAAGTTTTCTATTGTGACCGTCTTCGTTTCAACTACGGACTACTAAAAATTAAATAAATTTACTGATGCATGCTAATTATTATTTATTAGTGGGGATTACTATTTTACTATTCAACTTGGCTCGGTTTCTTTTGACTTAATTTCTTGGTATCTCAATTCAATTAAGTTACCTAATTTGATTTGTTTCTCTCATAAAATATTCATTTCAATTTAGTTCAGTTTCATTTAGCTTAATTTTGTTCATGATCATTTCAAACCAAAGAAACAAAACCTTACTTGAATAATTACTAAAAGTTAAAGAGAACGGGAAAAATTTCGAGTTGGGAGTAAGAGTAGTAAAATTTTGTAAGTATAAACGTTTAATATTGTATTGGGTATTTTGTTTAGTTAGTTTGAATGAGTGTCTCAATGAACAGCGTCCCTTTCAACTAGAATTTTACCATTCTAAATGTTCGAATTCGAAACATTAGTTAGGGAGTTTAAAAGTTTTAAGCACCCAAATCAATTCAATTTGATTATTGTAAATTGTAATGGGTATATGACAAAATTGAGAAGAGGTCTGAAAGTCACCTCTTTTAATGCCCACAGGCCACTTACCATATTTAAGCAGGAATAGCAGTTAAAGTCGTCTTGTTGTCATAACGAGCGCACGAGTATTGATTATAGAAATCAACATTATATAATCAAGGTACTCCGTACTTCTTTTTACAGTTAGTTTATTGATAATGATGCATTAAAAGGTGCAACTAATCAACCTTCTCGTGTATTGTATTGTTTTAATTGTATTGTTTTAATTGTATTGTTTCAAGTAAGTTTGATGATTAAGAAATATTAGGGGTGGTACTTCGCAACCAGATGATTCAATACGCTATTTGTCCCGTGTAGAGAGCGGTGATGCACGAGAATAGATAGGCATGAATCTCCTATTAGGTGCTCACCTAATACATTGCAAATTTGGACATATGATTAAGTAGTTGGACATATGGTACATTGCAATGATATAATTAAGTAATTCTAATCTGGATTGCTAAACGAAGTCCGTTTTTACTGMAATTAAAGTCCACATTTCGTGTGAACTTCCCATATTGCCCTTCAGATTCTCCACCTTCGTAACCACCAACGCATGGACGCCTTGCGTAGGCGTCCACACCATGGTCTGGACGCCTTGCGTAGGCGTCCACACCATGGTCTGGCGCCTACGTAAGGCGTCCATACCATGGTCTGGACGCCTATGCAAGGCGTCCATGCCATTCAAAGTCCACATGTTTTTTACGTGGTGTTGGGTGGAGGTTGTTGGTGGTAAGGTGGTATCAGGTGGTGGTTTTTGGTGGTAGGTGCCTTGGGTGGTGGTTGTTGGTGTTGGTAGGTGTGTTGGGTGGTTAGGGAGGGGATTGGAGGAAGGGCGTGTTGGGAAATTTACACGAAAAGTGGACTTTAATTCTAGTAAAAGTGGACTTCTAATAGTATTACCCAATTCTAATACATTGCAATCTAGTTTGTACTACTGTTTATGGTTAATTGAGCTTATTATCAACTTATTTTGTTGGTCTCGTCAAAAAAAAAAAAACTTAATATGTCGGTGATCCCAAAACGTTAATCAAGTTCGAGTTAACAAATTGAGTTTAATTAAATTCAATTCAATTGTAAAAAATTCTTATTATCATAGGGTTTGATATATTACATACATATTGTACATTTGTACTCCTATAATTATTCTGATAAGATGTTCAAATATAAGTTTCATATTGTACATTTGTACGTAAATAATTATTCCTATAGAAAGGATGTTCAACTATATGTTTAGATGAAGTAACAAAATATATTCACTCGTGAATTTTTGAAAAAAATTGTTTTATTTTTTTAGTAGGTCTTTTATAAGACGATGGTATAATTCTATGTATATCATTTTTTTTATTAATTGTAACAAAAGATATTTATGATCAAACAAACAATTTGACAAATATGCAAAGTCAAAGTTAATCGAATAATAGAAGATGATGATAGACATTGTAACATTTATGATTGATGTTAGAAAGTGTGAAAAAGTTAAAGATACAAATGATGAAAGTAAAAAACGATAATTAAAGATACAAAAAGAGGGGATAAATAAAGATTGAATTGTCCAGAGATAAGATAAGTGTTTGATTGCTTTTGCACCAACTAAATAAGTGTTTGATTGATGAATTGATTAATACAATAATCAAGATCACAATCAACCTTTTGTAAAATTTTAAATGGTCTTCCTATTCTTAAATGGGTACTAATCATAGTTATATCTAAGGTGTAATAACTTCTCACAAGATTCTTTTCCCCCTTTTATTTATCTACGACTCTGCTACGAAGTAGATCCAGACAAGAGAATTTAAATCACAAGGGCAAAGAGAAAAAGAATAATAGTCGTACTTTAGTATTGTATTGTAGTATTGTAGATTGTATAATTGCAGATGATGCCAAATATATTGAAGTTTATTATACGATGAAGATGAGAGAAATGAATAAAAACAATGGGAAAGACCAAGTTATATATGCGAGAGTGGGAATGAAAAGGACCCACGAAACATTAATCAAACATTATACGTAAAAGGGGTTGATTATAAGTTTGGCTTAATAAGGACACTTGGGTGGTCTTACAACTTAGTCGCTAAGTTAAATCATATCATATCATATCATTGATTATTTAGACTTGATTACTTCATCATAAACAATTACACATGGCTTGTTTTCTTACGATTATTGTAATTTCTTTTTCGTTCTGGATTATGCTTTTGGCAATCATTATCTCATTAACCTATCATTCCGTTAGAGAAGAAATCAATCAATCAAGTGGAATGCACAGCATAATAAGCCAATCAACTCGAGATGT
The DNA here is from genome assembly GCA_008642245.1 of Bassia scoparia. NCBI lineage: Eukaryota > Viridiplantae > Streptophyta > Magnoliopsida > Caryophyllales > Amaranthaceae > Bassia > Bassia scoparia. The sequence continues at coordinate 32,820 of SNQN01002552.1, read as the reverse complement.
ATAATTGAAAATTTGAAATCATATATACGATTAGATGCTTATTCCATCTTAGGATCCTAATTCTATCATCAACACCAAAAAGGAAATTGGAGCAAATTAAATATAGTGCACCTTTTCAATTCCCTTGGCTACCTTTATCATTTGATTTGAGTAGAGTCGTATAAGTACCATAAGAATTTGTCAAGGTGGAAAATTAATAATTTCAGACTCACCTAATTTCAAAGACAAAGCAGTTACACATACAACCTTCAGRTAGTGCAGCATGCATTATACTGTACTACCAAGTATATTACTCCAAAATTTAGAAAATACAAACTACTTAATACATTCAACTATTCAGCCCAAATTTGTACATTTTCATAATTCATATCAAGTATTGTATTGTCATTTGTGACTTGTGAGTGTGACAGAACTATTACAGAGCATAAAACTGTTCCCCAAATTTAAAATAAATAAGTACTACTAAGACAGTAAGACTTTGTTTCTTTGAACTGAATTATTGAATTGGATTTAACTGAAATGAATATTTTATGAGCCAAAGATATAAATTAGGTAATCGAACATAACTTAACTTATGTACCATAAAAATAAATCCAAACAAACAAGGCCTAAATCACTTTTTCACCCGTTTTAATAGAACCATACAACACATTTATGCAACAAAATTCATTTAAAAAGCCCCACTTCTGTGACTCTTCAGTCTTGTCTCCGAGTTGAGTAATTTCACTGGCATTGGAGCCCAATAAATTAATCAAATTAATTAAAAAGGTTTAATAATTATTATAATCATAAATTCCAGGCTGGCAAGGCCCAACATCCAACTCATTAACCGCACTCCAAGGTCACCAGAGTAACGGCTGAAACCTTCCAGCTGGACTCCAACTACTTACATCGGCGCATCTTCGTCTACATTGCGCCTCTCTCTCCTGCGCATTTTAGCTACACTTTTATTCTTCTTCTTCTTCTATTTTCGTCATTTTATTTTTGTGTCGGCAAAATATTTTATTGTGAAGAAAATCAGAAAAATAAGGAATTTTATTTGTACAAAAGTAGTACTGCCTATATTTTATATCCAGTATCGAATTACATTAGGCTTAATATTTTTTTCCTTTTTTTCTTCACAAATTAACAGAAAAAGAACCAAAAAATCGGAAACAGAAGATATAAAATTAAATTTAGAATAGCGAAAATCTTCTACCGCGGTATGTAAGCGTGCGAAATATTTGACGGTGAGAGCTGAGCTCATCTGGCTTACACGTGCGACTAAAAATCGCCGAGTTTCCGGTGATTGCGAGATTTCTGATTGTTATCTCCTTGAATATCCTCCTGCAAATTCCGCAAACTTCGTATCGCAAATACTCCATTTCTTTTCAAATGATTATCAACTCCTCTTCCAATGTCGTCAATTTCACTCGATTCTGCTAATTTATAAAATAACACAAATACAATGAATGAATGTAAATTGAGCTCAACTTTTGAATACCTTGATTGAATGATGTATTACAGTAGAATGAATCGCATTATTACCGATTATTTTCTCCGGATGCTTGAATCCATTAAAATGAGCCAAATCTGCATAAAAAAATCGACAGAAAACGTCAATAATCATCGTTTTAGAATAGAAAATGAATAAATTTCAGAATGCTCGATAAAATGATGAAGTACCGTTGGGAGAAGGATCGTGAGAGGAGAGATAAAGAACGAAGAAGCAGAGGAGAATGAGAATAGGAATGAGGTGAATGAATTTCTCAGGTTGATAGTGACACCGAAGAGGTTTTTCAGGCTTAATTTCGTCGTCGCAGGAAAGCAAACACGGTGATGAATCGCGTCGTTTATATTCTTCTGGCTTCGAGACGTCGTCGTCTTTGGATGCAAATCCTCTGCCTGGAGAACCTAACGATTGCCGCTGCATGTTTGGAGGAGAGAGAAACAAGAGAGAGAAAGGAGAATAGGTGGAGATTGAGAGAAGAGAGAGAGATGCTCTCACAGAGTCTCAGTCGAGGTTTTAGTTGAGGAGCGCATTATTTAGTGCTCTCAATATATATTTTGTTACTCCGTATTTTATTTCATTCCACTTGCTATTATTGTTTTTGTTTATTTAGAAAAATATTACCACAATTATACATTTATACAAGTATCATTTTAGTTTTGGTGAATTGCTAAAATGCTAATTATGAAATTTTTATTAAGGGAAATTTTGTAATAAATTGTATTTTATGTTGACCATTTGTAAGGAAAAAAAGTATCATTACTTCAACTTTCGGCTTTAATAATAAGTTTTTTTCATATTAATCAAGCCGGCCTTTTCATCTTTGGCCAAGCTTAAGTTTGTCTTGATCAAATTTTTTCCGATTTAAGGCATGTTTACATTAGCATATTTTCAGTTCAACTTTATTTCAGGTCTGTTTACATTAATTGAAATCAACTGAATTGAGCTGAATTGAATATTTTATGAGAAAACCTGGCGCAAATTAATTCCACTTGAAAGGTGAGGGGAGGAGATTCGAACCCGTGACCTCAGTGTCGCGTTAGCTCTGATACCATGTTAACCGGACCATCTCAACCAAAAACTTAAGCTGATGGCTGAGGCCAAGGAATATGTTATATACTCTAACAACTAATGTAAATAGGCCATCAATTCTTAACTCAATTTCTCTCTCTCATAAAATATTCAGTTCAGTTTAGTTCCATTCAGTTCAGTTCAATTCAGTTCAGTTGATTTCAGTTAATGTAAACGGACCCTTAGGCAGCTCTAATATGCTTGATAAATATTATATTAGTCAATACTTATTACTAAAATGTTCATTAGTATTAAAAAAATGTTCATTAATATTAAAAACTTGAGTAAAGTTTCATTTGCAAAAAAAAAAAAAAAAAAAGCATTTTAGTATCTAGTCGGCTAGTCCATATTTGTGATTTACCCTTCAGAATTGTTGAGGTTACCCATGTGAAATTTCATTAAAGTTGTAAATATTCTCTAATTTGTCATTATATATCCCTCTTAATTAAATCCATACATGACATGGACTAGAAATTTCTCCATTTTAAGGTATGGAAAAAATTGTACTCCCTCCGTTCCAGTTTATTTTTACGTTTTCTTTTTTGGTGTTTCTTTTTATTTTTTACATTTCCTTTTTCATGCTTTTCTTTTTTACTCATTAATGTTATTTTTACCCCTAAAATAATTAATATTATCCCTTACTTATTTACTCATCATTCTTGATTTTTCACCCAAACATATCTCAGTCCCTCATCCTTAAATATAAAAAGATTTACTTTAATTTTATTGCACACATCTCAAACAAATTAAAAGAATAATACAACTTTCAAGTAATACTAACATGATTATCCAAATACTAATTTTCCTTAATTGACGTGCAATTCGACAAATGTAAAAAACAAATCGGAACAGATGGAGTAACATTTATGGAGTTTTTTTATTTTTAATCGAATAATAATTATAGAGATAGTTATTGACAATGTTTTTATATTAAACTAGCTATAATCAAATTAAATTTAACGTTGACCTTAGAATGTATTTTCCTTTATTTTTGCCCATTATAATATATTTTCCTTGATTTTTACTCATTAATCTTTATTAATTTTAAGTCGTGATTGAGTTTTAATTGTGTGTTATTTAGTTAAGGGAGAGAGATAAAACTGTAATTTATCTAGACACTGTCATCGTCGTCGCGATTTCTTCCCTTCCCTTATATAAGAGGGATTTTACATGTAACAATCATTTAGAGATGGAAGAACTACATTGGAAAATTTGGCCTTTAGACTTTTAATCTTGTGGTAATTTATTTTAACTTGGTGTTAATTTAACATTTTAACCGACAAAAAAAGTAAAGGCAATAAAAAGGAAAGGAAGAATTAGGGTGTTGGATTGATTGGAGGGGCCAAAACTCAAAAGCTTGTCGTAGAAGTGAGGGAGGAGCTTTTTATTTGAGGCTTTTTAATAGTTTGTGATGATTGCAATATATGCATGTGATTTTTATAGGTGGTGTTAAATGGTAGGCCCAACTTAGCTTAAGCTCTCGTAAACTAAACTAAAGTTGCTTTGTGGGTCCAGTCCATTTTTATCCTAACTCCTAAGGGTGACCGTTATCTTTCTTTAATTTTTTTGAGGGGAAGAAGATGACCGTTGCATACTTGCATATGTTTCGTGAAAGAGGTAACTTTATGTTGTTATCAATGGTTATGAAGAACTTTGCCAAACGCAATGTGGGTGGTTTGGAGCTCTCGGCTCGTGTTTCATGGCATATAGGAATGCAATGCATTAAATCTTAACTCTTAAGGTAAAATAAAATGTGTGAAAAGTATTGCAAGGTCCGATCCGAATTCTCATTCATTAGTGTTTTTAGTTAGCTTGTTAGCTTGAAATATTATACAAACTAGATTAGTCCCGTGTGTTGCACGATTTATATGTGTAGTTTGTTTTTTCAAAAAACAAAAATTAAAAGAAACATTACAATATAAAACCAAATAAAGTACATTATTCAAATTACAAACGCTTGATCTGTTTGTTATTTTGCAACTTATAGCCACTTAATGTTTAACATTAATGAAATTGTAGCAATATGGATATTATTAAAAAAAACCTTGTTATTGAAAAACAACAAAATAGTTCTTGATCGAAAAAAGCAAAAAACCATATGATTGCAATTTAATAATTATGAGTGATAAAATATTAATATATTAATTGTGTATTATTGTAAATAATATCTTTCTAGCTATCTTTGATGTAACCCTAATCATGTATATTGTATATATATTTAACGTAATACAAGGAGGCCCTTAAGGGAGTTTATTCCAAATCTCATATGGTATCACAACTCTAGGTTAAAACCCTAATTTTTATTTTCTTTTCTCTTCTTCTTTCTTGGACCTTCTTCTATGTTCGTCGTCCACCCATATTCATGGCTAATAAGGAAATCGATCAAGCCCCTCCTTCCGAGTTTCATCCTGCTCTCACGATTACTAATATCAAGAATGTCATCTCCCTATTGTTTGACATGGAAAACGTACAATACTCCAATTGGGTGGAACTTTTCGAGAACCATGCTTGTGCGTATGACGTCTTGGATCACATAAATCCTAATACGCCTCGCCCCAAAGAAGTATCTGATCGGCTATGGAAACGCTTGGACGCCGTTGTGAAACTATGGATTTATGATACAATCTCTCAAGATCTTTGCCAAAATATATTATCCAAGGGCTCTATTGCACAACAAACTTGGGAAAATTGCAAAATATATTTCAGAACAACAAACACATACGTGTTGTATACTTGGATAATCAATTTACTTCCCTTCATCTTTCCCAATTTGCGCATACATGTCAGAATGTTTTGTCAACAAATTAAGAACATCACTGATCGATCAACTCGCTAATATTGATCAACCAGTCATTGATAAAAAAAATGGTCCTTCGTCTTTGTACCAGTCATCACACCCCCATGGATTATGATYTCGTCGCCGCTATGATTCAACAAACAGACCCACCTAACCCACTCCTAGATTTCTCTACAGCTCGTTCGAAGTTATTGATCGAAAAGAGTCATCGTGCACTCATGCCAATGACCAAACCCCCTCCCCGCAATCCTTTCTTGTACTAGTTGATAATGACACTTGTTATACTCAGATTCTTCGTACCCGTGGCTAACGTTTTATTGACAAGATCGCAGGTTCACAAGTTCCCCCGGGATTGCAGGTTCATTCCACGAGCAGATAGGAGTTGTTGAAAGGCAAAACCCAATGGAATATCAAGGCCCAAGTCGCCAGGATAAAGCCCATGCTCGAAGAAGAAGCCACCAAGGTGAAACGGTCAATTGAGGAATAACTATCATCCGACAATCTAGTAACGCGGAGAAGGCCATAAAGAACGTGCATAGATCAGCAGCCACTCTCCAAAAGAACCGATCAAAGTAGTTACCTCGGATAGCTGTTATTCAGCCCTACAAGTCAGGGAGTAAGAATCTCTCAAGCGGTTACACACGAAGATTAAAGTAGTATAAAAACTCTTTGTATAACCGTGTGAAGGACACACATTACATTCCTATTACTTGAGTGCTTTTGTTTCCTGTTTACGTAAGAGAGAAAGTAGATTGAACTAAAGAAGATATTCAAGTGCTACGCAAGAACAACTTGTAATCGAACTTGTACTTGATCGAATTCATAGTGGATTGGTGGACTCATAGCCACCCGCGYTTTTTTACCCTTATTCATGGGGTTTTTCAGAGTCACCATGCCTGGTGTTGTCTCTCCCTCTTGTTCCTTGTTTAGTTTTTGTCATTTCATTAGTTGTTTCTTATTTAGTATACGTTAGTTTGAACCTGGTTACAGTCGTACCAACTTAGGCAAGATTATTGTCTGATTTTTGCATAAACAATTTGGCGCCCACCGTGGGGCTGTAGCTAGGTTTTTATTTATTTCATTGTAATTCGTTGTATGCTCGTTTATTCAAAAAAGAACAAAAAAATGGTAGGTAGCGGTAGTCAGTTAGGAACCCCACAGTCTAATCAGACCCAAGAGCAAGTGCTTGAAGAGGTCAGAGAAATGTTGCGCAAAACGCAAGAGGCTTTGAACAAAGCCCAGCAAAAAAACCAGAAAATCACTGAAGAGGCTCGAAAGTTATTTGTAGACGCTAAGACCGCCATTGAATCCTTGGAATCTATGCGTAAAGAATTGGAGTCCGCCAAGAGTAGCCGCACCCCTAGGAGGAAGAACCTAGAAGACATACCATCAATGGGGAATCTGGAAGATGAGAAAGAGACGAGTAGTTCAGAATCCGATATGGAAATGTGGGAAGAGCCACGGAACCCGGAGAAGAACAAAGAATTCGAAAAAGACCCGGATCATACCAACCAGAAGATGGCTATCTTGGAAACCCAAAACAGGAAGATCATGAAGCTGTTGACTAAGCTACCTGGGGCCCCCACTCCAGTGGCTATGGAAGCGAAAGATGGATATGCAAGATCCCCCTTCTCGGACGAAATAGCACGAACCAGGATCCCTAACACAACAAGAAAAGCAGCGATTACCGACCGTCTGAAACAAACCAAAAACGGTCGGTAAAAACGCGGAAACAGTCGGTAATAGCTTTACCGACCATTTAGGGTCAGTAATGGACGGTCGGTAATTTAGGGTTTACCAACCGTTTAACGGTCGGTAATTTTTTACCGGCCGTATTTACCGACCGCAACCCACAAGGCCGAGTCAAAGTCAAATCAGGGGTTACCTACCAGTTGACGATCGGTAAAAGTCAATAGACTCGGAATGTTGACTGTTACCGACCACCTAGAGGTCGGTAATCCTGAATTCACCGACCGCTGGCGGTCGATAATCCTGAATTTACCGATCGCTGGCGGTCGGTAATAATGAGCAATTTTTGTTTTGTTTTGTAATGCTCATAAACGTTTTTATTTACATATCCCAAAATTTAGCTACTTCTTTTTATGCAAATAATATTTAATATTTCATATTATTATACATGAAACAACAATGATATTATTAATATAAAATAACCATGATATTATTGATATAATACAATTAACAATATACAAACAATCTGAAATTGAAATTACATATATTATAAATATAATACAAATAAATTACATTTACATATCTCAATGAAAAATTCCTTTCACAATTGAATATTCTCTAATCAAAAACTCAATAATTCTTCTATTGCTCTTGAATTGCTCATGAGCCCGTCAAACAAAAAAAAAAAAAACAACCACATTAGAATTTTAACAGCCATCCTCATATAAATAAACTTTAACACATCACATTTCTTAATACCACCGAAAAAAATAAAACTCATGACTATAATCAAAATATCACAAAAAGATATCAAAATAAAAATAAAAAAACGAAAATTGAAATTTTCGAACCTTAAAATTGTAGATCTAGAATTGAAAATGAAGGGGAATTTCAAGTGATAAAAAACAGTAATATATTGAAACAAGTGATAAAAAAGTAATATATCAGATAATAAAATCGAATATCAAAATAAATTGAAATAAAATAAGAAAGAAAATAAAATGAATTGAAAATATAAGAAAGAAAATAAAATTGAAATAAGCAAGAACGAAAATAAAAAATTTCAGAATATTGAAACGATATAGATCTAACAAACGATTAAATCAAACAAACGATTAAATTGAAATAAACTCAGATCTAACAAACGATTAAATCAAACAAACGAAAATCAAAATCTAACAAACGATTAAATTGAAATAAAAATTCAGATCTAACAAACAATTTTAGAAAGAGAAAAAAGGGAAAAAAAGTTTTGAAAAACGAAAAAACAAAAGAAAGAAAACAAAGAAAACCAACCTAAATCGATTAAAATCAGAGAAGGAAAAAAATCAAAGGAAAACATACTTATATCAATTAGAATCAGAGAAGAAAAACCAAAGAAAACTAGATAAAAAAAAATTATAAAAAGAAATATAAAACAAATAAAAACCAACCTAGATCTAGGGCGACGGCGAGGGCACAACGACGGCTCAGCGGCGTCACGGCAGCGAGGGGTCGGCGACTAAAGCTGTGCGAGGCGGCGACGGCTTAACGACGACACGACTAGGCGGCGATGGCTCAACAAGAGGTAGCGGCGGTTCGGTTGGGCTGCGGCTGCGATCCGAGAGGAGAGAGGGAGTTGAGTGAGGAGAGGTGAGAGAGAGGGATGATAATGAGGAGAGAGAGAGCGAGTGAGTGAGAAACGTGAGTGAGGAGAGAGAAAGAGTGAGGAGAGTAAGGAATAAGGAAACAAGGAGAAAAAGAGGGGAGGGACCGAGGGAGTATTAACAAGGCCCGAGTTTGACCGACCATGTGGTCGATTTGTTTGTTTTTTTTATACATTTACCGACCGTCTACGGTCGGTTATGCCACGTAGGTGGTCGGTAATTTCCGTCCATGCTAATAAACGGTCGGTAAATTGCGTCCTATAAAAAACGGTCGGTAATATGTCTTTTTCCGACTGTTTTGTTGACGGTCGGTAAAATCCGTCGTTAATAACGTGGATTCTTGTTGTGTAAGAAACTGAACATTCCCGCCATGCCGAAGCTGTATGATGGCACCAGTGATCCGYTGGACCATGTGGCCCAGTATAAACAGAGAATATGGCAACTGTCGATCCCCCCTCATCAAGTTAAAGCTACCATGTGCCGATCATTCGGAGCCACCCTTTGCGGACCTACATTGCAATGGTTGATTAATTTGAAGCCCGGTTCCATCGCGAACTTCTCCAGCTTGGTGAACAAGTTCTACCAGRAGTTTGCCAGTAGCCGAACCCTGAAGAAGAAATCGAGCGACCTGTATCGACTCATTCAGAAGACCGGAGAATCAACCAGAGACTTCCTGGATAGGTTCACCAAGGAGATGATCCACTTCCCGAACCTGGATCTGCCAACAACCATTGAGGCTTTTCGAAGGGGAGTGATCTATAACTCTCGTTTATATTATGAARTAACCCGCTATCCATGTCAAACTTTTGATGAAGTGCAGTCAAGGACATTAGCAGAAGTCCGAGTCGAAGAGGACGAAGCAGCCAGGACTGGCCCTCGGGTTGAACGAAGAACAGATTCCTTCTGAGGAGGATGAAGGCACCAATCTTACCAGAAGACAGATCAGGCTTCTTCTAGCCGACAACAGGTACAAAATGTTTCCTCTGATGTGCAGGATACAGGTTCTCCAAGGGAACATCAAGAGTACCCGGCCCTGTCCAGCTACTGCTTCTACGTTGACGAAGCTGGAGTCGTGGATGCCCTGAAGGACATTGGCCAAGGAGTCAGGTGGCCCAGGAAGTCGGAGCGCCCTGACGAGTTGAAAGACAAGTCCAAGTAGTGCAGGTATCATAACGATCATGGCCATCAGACCAAAGACTGTAAGGCCCTAAGAAAGGAGGTTGCCTGGCAGCTGAAGAAGGGTCTCTTAGATCATATCCTGGATAAGAAGGGTAAGGGAGCCGAGAAGCCGAAGCAAGCTAAGTCAGGTGGTCCGTCACCACCCCCGGCCAATGCGAAGGTGATTAACATGATATGTGGTGGGTCCGAGATATGTGGTCTCATCTATTCAGCCGCCAAGAGGCTCTCTAGGAGCGCCACTGTGAATCATATTATACCTGAAAGTCCAATGTCCGAGCAAGAGAAGAGGTTGCGTGAAATGACCATCAACTTTGATGGAGGTGACCTGGAAGGGGCTGAGTATCATGACAGTCTAGTTATCTTGCTATATGTAAGCAACTTCTACAAGAAGAGAGTACTTGTAGACAATGGCAGTTCGACCAATATCATTTTAAGAAGGCGTTCTTGAAAACGGGACTCCAAGAAGCAGACATCATCAAGAATCCGAGAGCTCTCGTCGGGTTCAACCAAGAGACTCAATACACCTTGGGAGAAGTCACACTTGCTACTTAGGCCAAAGGTGTAAACATCACATCTAGGTTCAATGTCGTGGATTGCCCCTCTGCATATAATGTTATTCTTGGCACACCATGGTTACATAAGATGAAAGCAATCCCGTCTACCTATCATCAGGTTCTGAAGTTCCCATCCCCCTGGAGAGTGCTCATAATCGAAGGAGAAAGAAAGACTGCAAGAGAATGCTATAGCTAAAGCATGAAGCCGAAGGCGGAATCTATCTAGCAATCACAGCTGGGCTCGGCACCACCCAAGCCAAAAGAATGCCAACTAGTGGAAAAATTGCCACAGGTAACCATCATTTTTGGGCTTTAGGTAACCAATATCGATGGTTACCTCTATGGCAGTTACCTAAAGTCTTTTTATTTGTAACCAACAATATGATGGTTACCAATAGCATGTTATTGGTAACCACTTTCTTAATTGATGGTTACAAATAATTCCATTTACTTGACTACTTGTTTCGTTGGTACCTAAAAACACTTATAGTAACTAACACAACATATTATATATATATATATATATATATATATATATATAATATATATATATATATATATATATATATTCAAATGAACTTTGAATATTTGTAACTCACATATATTTGTGAGTTACATATAAGTATAATATAACCAATTATTTCTATGGAAATTCGCTAGCATTTCAACTAAAATTAAACAATCTCAAAATATACACCTGTTTCATAAAACTCATATTTAATACACTGCCAATTCTCATACATAAAACATCGTGTCATTCGATCATTATCCAAAATGCCAGCTAACAAGTTCCAAGTTCCACAAATAACTAGAAACCATCCAAAATACATAAGAAACTAATACCAATATCCATCAAGTTATACTATTAAAACAAGATCAACTATCTAGCTAGGAAACAAGATACTCTTTTCTGAAGATCTTCACCCATTGTTCACGAACCTCATCTATTTCTTCCACAGTGTAAACATTCCTTCTTTGCGACAAATACCTACAATAGATGACAAGCCAATAGATCAAATCACTCAAAAGTTATGACAAAGCATATGTAAAAGGTAGCAATAGCAAAACACGAGCTTAAGGCGTTGACCACAAAGTATGAAAGCTTGTTGGGCATAAATGATCGCTACATACTCCACTGTAGTCGAACGATTCACAACGAAGGCTCTTCCAAATTCATATTCCACATTTAGCCACGTACAATAACTGAACATGAAACTCGCTCTCATACTTTCACACTTGCTTTCATACAACGGAGGATATAAAAGAACCCTTTTCGATAATCCATGCATAAACATAACCTGTCCACATGCATAATATGTCATAATTAATTATTAACCCACAACTATAAACACTCACACTACTAAACACTCACACTACTAAACACTCACACTGCACCATATGAGTTCACTATACTAATATAAATGAGTGTAAGTCCGCCTATGAACTCATAATAAAGGTAGCTCAACTCACTGTACTAACCACTCAAAGTTCACGTTAAACAATTCATGGGCCCATATATTTAGCAACAAATATATCATTTTCAATTTATCATTAATCCTATATTTATTATCAATTTGTTAGTGAGTGAGTGTAAAAGCAAATAAGATAGCTTTGAGCGAAGAGATATCATCAAAAACAGAATTAATAAACTTATTGGTACTTATTGTACTAGAGAACATAAATTAGAGGACCAGAGAGCATTCATTCACAAACATATTTACCTGCAGTTGCATTGCCAGGTATCTCACTAGTATGGAGACAAACAAGACTTGCCAGTAATAACAGCAAGCACTCCTAGATTACATATGCAGTTGTAGTAGAACCTATAGAAAAAAGAAGGCTGAAAGGAACTCGAGATCAATGATGCTCAAATCAGAAGAGATCTGCAGGGAGCACACAAGGGAAAGAATATCCCAGCATTAGATCAGCACACTTGTACACAGTTCTAAAACTCATGAAAACTTTCCAAGCTCACCCAGCTTAGTTATCCTTCCAAGAGGTGTGGAATCATAGAAAGACATTAGAGCTCGGAAGAGGGAATTCAATATCTGAGAAATAATGACTCTGATGCTCTTTCATGCCCAATGTTACAAGAAAAGTGATCTAAAGAGAAAAAAATGATTCTGATGATTAAGTTGGCATAAAATTATCAAGTAAACAGACTTCACAAACAAGGAAACATTCAATACAAATCCTTAAACAYTCATCAACAAAATAAACCATATACGACATCAAAAAGGTACATAACATTGATAGTAATTGTACCCAAACGAATGGCTTTCTTGAATGAATGTGTTAAACAATATTATTGATTGAAAGCTTTCATCTCTGAGCAGAGCAAGAGAGGCTTGGATGCTCACTGTCTATCCATGTGGGAATTGAAAGGTTCCTTTCATTTGACACTTGATCTGCAATATATTCCTGAGCATTTAAAAAAATGATTTTTTTACAATTTGTCACTACAAAGATAAGAAAACAAAAAAGGTAGGACCTAACTCCAAAGATTGTTAGCAACCTGATGGTAGAAGTAGTCATAGAGACATAATATATGGCGCACTTTCGCAGGATCATGCTTGTTGAAATATTTGAGAAATTCTATTCCATCCAAACTTTGATAAAAAAAAGTCTTTATCGTTTTTAATTATCTTCAGGCAAACATAGACTCCATTCTGGATATCATTAGCCCAAACAACTTTGCTAAAAGCAACAGATCCCAAGTACTCAATAATGTAATACTGCCAGGACAATAGGGAGTTTATACTTTCCTATAAGCTTAGGCTATATATGACTGTGTGAAAGACATTAAAATTATATAACAAAACAATAATACTAATATACAAGTACCTATAACCTCTTTGGAACAAAAGGCAATAATACAATGCCCATGGACATAACTGCTGCATTAGAAAAAGATCAACCAACACTTATGAAAATAATTATTGCTCCTATTAATAACTAATTGCAATAAAAAAATTTAAAAAGAAAATTAATAGATTGAAGATAATCACCGCAACTGATCACCCAAAACTCCAAAAGCAACACACAAAATTGCAGATCAACAACAATAAAAACCACCCAAATTAGCCTAACCCAGTTGCAAAACCAAAACCCATCGATTATACAAGGGTGATCATAAAAACAATTGAAAAACCATCAATGAGAACCTCTTAGAATAGAAGACTAACTGACTAAGCCCTCAGTCATGCTATGCTAAAGTAAACTCAATACCTGTCCAACATCATCATATTATTATGATTCTTATAATTGATTTGCTTCCCACCTTAATGATAAATTGTTCAAAAAGGCGGTTGGCTTAATGTATCATTGCTGCCCCTGAAAGAAGATTAAGAAGGTTAATCACAAAAGTACAACTAATGATATAAAACAAATTACTGCTTAAGTAATTGATAGTGCCCAAGTTCAAAAACTTACTTTTAGCTCAACAGATTTTGCATCTGCAGATTTGGTATTCTCCTCTGTTGCAAGATAGCATTTATGCATCATTATGGTATCATTTTTCATTGAGTAATACCAAAAGTCACTCTTGTTATACCACATTGCATATCATCAAACATTATTCAAAAATCATAATTATTTTCAAAAAGATATGAAGAACAATGAGCAGCAAACAGAGAGACAAATTTGGATTGAGTAACTCCTAATGCATCTAGGCAAAATTATTATTGGGTGAGGAAAAATAACTCCATCCTCAGGAAGATCAGAGGTCCATAGAGTGAGATTTTCTCTCGATAGCTACATAATTAGCTGCATAATTGAGTCAATAAGTCATGATCAGATTCTGTGAAATGGGTCAAATGTACATCAAATCAATATAAGAGAAAGAGAAAAGAAATACCCATCATAAGAGAATAAACAAGCAAGTAATTTTCCTTGAAAGAATTGAAAGTAGAGGAAGTAGTTTTGAGATCTTTTCTAGTTTTAGTGAGCTCCAATGCAGTTATAACAACGGCCAATAGTAGCTCCACTGTCTATCTAATGAGAAAAGAAAGGGAAATTTAACTTTTTTCTAGATCTTGTTTCATGCTTTCATGAATAGAAAGAGTTTCATCATTTAAGAATATGCACCTAAATTCTAAGCCCACTATTCTACCATACACACAAGTGATAGATAAGAATGAAAAAATTCACTAGATGGAATCATCATGTTCATATTAAAATTTACTACTCTGGCTTTTGAGCTTTATTTGAAGCAATACAAAATCATGTTCATATTAAATAGGTAGACTAAGGTAGAAGAATGACAGGAATAATAGAATCACGATTTACCTGCCAGACAATTACAATTGATAAAATCTCATTATKGTCAGTACTTGACATGACAAACAAAATGCCCCATATATAAATGATAGTTATAGAAGTTGGGACATTTACCTGGGTCGGTTCCAATTAACAGCTACCTTCTTAGCAACATCAGATGCCAAAGGGAAACTATTTCCTTGAAAGACCTTCTCTAGGCAAGAATTCCCATCAAACTCTCTGGGCAATTACTAGAAAATTCTAACCAATTTTCCCAAAACAAATAAACTAGAAAATTCTAACCAATTCGCCCAATGCCATAAATCAATTCGAATTGAAAAAGTAATATCAAATCTAGAATTATAAAACTAAGCAATTGGTAGAAACCACAAATCGTTAATAAGGTCAATGCCATACAACATAGCCCAACAACAACAACACGCGTTAGAGAAGTAGCAACATGATAAAAATGAAAACCCTAAAAAACTCGAAACAATTATTGATGTAAATTCAAAAAAATAAACTCACCAACTGATTAAACACTGAGGCCTGAGGATACAAAAAACGATATGAATTTTACTTAAATTGCCGATAAATATAGCTTGAACGAGCGCAATTGAGGTCGCAGCGAGTGTAAATGGTACTGAACGAGTGTTGAGAATTTGAGATGATCGAATTGAACAAGCGAGAACCCAAATTGAACCAAGATTATTGAATCGCACAAGCTAGTGCAATTGAATTGAACAAGCGAGATGCATATTTTGAAAGTTTAGGATATTAAAGAATATAGATATTGAACGAGTGAAAGACAATTATGGATTTTGAGAATAAACTGTAAATTTTCTTATTAGGTTTTTGAGAATTTTGACTAAGCAATAGCGGTTTTCTAAGGTTTAATTATTATTTTTAAATTTTCACTGTTTTTAATTTGATTACTCCGTAAAAGGTTAAAGAGTGTAGTAATTTTTTTACTTCCTCCGTATCAAAATAAACGCAACGATTTGACATAAAGTAGAGAGAAAAAGTGTCTAATCGTTGCATTTATTTTGATACGGAGGAAGTAGCAATTTACATGTGATAAATAAACAAGTTCTCAACACTTTTTTGTGATCATAATATCTCAACACTAAAATGTGTTTGAGCTTTGTGTCAAAAAAACACGGAGAACCCAATTTTTCTCAACACTTGTTATTTGTGTTGAGGTCAATGTGTCTAAAAAGTATTGTTTTTGTAGTAGTGATATAATAGATATCTTCTAATTTGCAATTCAAATAAATGCAAAGTAGGAATGCTTTTTCTTTTATATGATCCAAATTCAAAAAATTAAAATAAGGAATCTTTGTCTCCGTGTTATTAATAATAATAAAAGCCTACAGTTTTCTTAAACCTTGAAGATTCTCAAAGGATGAAGCCTCAAGTTAACTAAAGATATGGACATGTCAAGATAAAAATAGTAATAAAAAAAGATTTGTAACCAAACTACCCAGAACTTCATAGCAAAAGCTTTATCTTTTTTTTGGGTAAGGAAAAATCTTACTTTAATGGATGAAGAGGCACATGGTTTTACTGAGATGGGTATGCCATGGGGTTATACCATGCAACACATGAATAAAAGAGATTTGAAGAGTAAAGAGGCTAACTCACCAGGCAACAATGAAATGCAGGAAGGAAATCAACTTGATACGTTACAAGTAATACAGTCTTTTCGGACAGAGCTTCCATAATGTATTCCTACAACAATGGCAAAAGCCYAAAGACATTTTAGAATATTATTAAACAAACATATACTGCATTACTTCCACAATTAGCCTCATAGAATCAAGGAGTTACTACTCTTATGTAGAGAGCTTCAGGCTTCAAACTTAACAACTCTTAAATTTGAATTTTAACAGTTTTGAGCCTGATTATGAGCCTTGAGCCACTCGATCTATAGTTGAGCTTGGAATATCAGGCTTTGAGCTCGAGCCATGCTTCTCGGCTACCGCTGGCTCAATTAACATTAATTCTTACAGGCCTGCACAAATACCAGTGAAAACTACAATGTCAAATAACAATAATGGATATTGAATTCCACAGATGCCCTCAAAATTCAAGATTCAGATTTGCCCAAACGATTTAGGAATTATGTATCAGACCTTTCCACAAACGAGGTTAACATCTGCATATGTTAAGGTTCACAGAATTCGATTGTGGTCAGTCGTCTCAATCCAACTTCCACATAATTCGAGGATTTATATTTAAATTGCAATTCAGTCATATATATTGAACTGGCTACAAAAATACATAATCTATCAGATTCGAAAATTTCATACCAATGAGTATACATATATAATAGGAAACATGGGTATGAAAAGACTCACCTTGAAAGAGATGAAACTGGACAGCGCAGACACATATCCTTTCAGTTGTAAAAGTCCTTCTAAAAAGCTCAGCTCATGTAAACTAGAGGCTTCAATGCCAAAGTTGTTGTACAACAGTGTTAAAGGAGAAGGGCAAAAACGTGTGGAAAGCAATTTGTCTTCATTGCATTAGACACCACTAGATGAAATTGCAGCCGATGGAAAAAAATAATGAAATACTTCTAACTAATGTACAGGGAACACAATAACACACCTCTCCTTATCAATGACTTTGAAGGAAACTTTTGGCTGCACAAGGGCAATCTGTACTGCAGACTTCTTAACTGAGTGTAAAACTTTTTTGGCACTATAGCAAATACCACCAATCCAAGCATGTCAATAATCTAAGATTCTAAGATCCCAGTAGATTACTTGTAAAKTATTTCTTCGTACATACAATTTGTGATTATTATTGAAGAAAAGGCTACCTGCACTGCATTTGCCTTCTACGTACATGCTGGTTGTAAAATAAATCACGAACAATGACTGAAATAATCAGAATTTGTCAAAATTCCCTTAATACAAAGTAAATGTCTGACATGAGTGTTTCATTTCAATTTCATATGTCTGATATAGTTTCAATTTCGAAACACTAAATCATAGTTTAACATAATGGAAACGAAATCTTGAAACCCTAAATCATACTACAACTTAATTGAAACGAAATTTCGAAAACCTAACCCTTACTAAATCATAGTTCCAAACCCTAAACCTTACTAAAATCATAAATTGAACAAAAAAATCTTGAAATTCGACCATAATTAGGGGTAAAATGATAAAGGAGCACAAACCTTGCAATGAAATGGAGAGTGGGAGTAGTAGCGGGAGGGAGCGGCAGTGGCAGCGGCGRAGTAGCGGGAGCGGCAGCAGGGAGTAGGAGCAGTAGCGGGCGAATGGAGGGGGTTTGGTGATTTCGGTGATTTTGGTGAATGCVTGAGGGAGTTGATTTTGGTGAATGGAGGGAGATGGTGCGTGAGATGGTGAAAGCAAGGGAGTTGAAAATGAAAAATGAAAGTTAAAGTGTATGTGCGCCAAATCAAAGAGGATGTCATGTGTTCCAAAATCAATATTTTGGCTAATACTATAGGTAACCAACAAAGTAATATTGGTTACATATAATTGGTTTAATAAATCTAAAATAAATTATTTGTAACTCGTAATTTTTTTGATAGTTACTTAATATTTTATCTGTAACCAACATTAATGTGATGGTTACAAATAATACCTATATGTAACCAACTTTTTTAATTATTGGTTACAAAAAAGTAATAGGTAACCAACAATGAGCATGATGGTTACAAATAAGGTGTTACTTATAACAATTTTTCCACTAGCGTGCTTAACCCAACAAAACCTGACCAGGTGGTGCAAGTTGGAGCCAACCTGTCACCTGAACAAAGAAGTTGTATCGTAGAATTCCTTAACGCAAATGCAGATTGTTTCGCCTGGTCGCACGAAGACATGGTTGGTATTGACCCACGTCGATGTGTGTAGTGGTTGTGTGTGTGGGCTTGAGCCACAAAACCCGCACGTGAGTGCGTTGGGGGAGTGTTGTCGAGTAAGGGGATCGCCACCGAGCCTATATAGGTTAATCATGGACGCCCGAAATGTTGGTGCCTAATCAAAGGCCCCACGGTCCGATCCAGTAACCAGCTCGTGGGTTCAAGGACATGGTACGGATTGAATCTTTAACCCAATCCGCCCGCATGTAGCGGCCTCTACTCGGTCTCATTGTAATTCCATTCAAACGCGATTATTGGATGCACGTATCTTAGCAATTTCAAGCCTTATTAGCGCACTAACCCTAAGGTTACTAAGTGGGTTACTATTATGCAAACAATGACTTCTACAATGGATAAGGCGATCACTTTGTTGTTAGTCAATATTAACAAGGAGCCTAGACCGGTTGTCCAAAATTATCTGACTTTAATGTGGTTCGTGTAATTTTCGGTCTTATTTAGACAAAATATACAAAGCGTGGCACAAAATATATATAAGTACAATATACATATATATATGCCATCCTTACCTTGTTACTGCAATCAAACAAATTGTTAGAGTATAATGAATGTAATGAAAAACGCCTTTGATCGATCTGCTTGATTTCACTCGTCGATTCGATTCAAAAGAGCGCTAGAACTCGTATTTGTGTGTTTGTAGTAGCAAGAGAGAGTGAGAAAGTGAGAGAGTAAGTGAAGCTCAACAACGTGTGTCCTCTTTCCCGAAAATGAGGAAAAGAGGGTATTAATAGGCACGAAAAACCAAAAARGAGCGTATATACGCCCAGAGGAGCGTATATACGCTCGATTAATTATTTCCTACCTTTTTTTACAAAAATTCCGATTCTTCTTGATTCTTCTCGGATTGGATGAACCTAGCCACCCCCTTTTGCAAGAAAATACGGTTCTAGGGGGTTCTAGAACATTCCATGTATTTTTTTGGTATTTTCTGATTTTTTATGTATTTTGATTTTTGTAAATATTGTAAAATTCATAGAAAATTGTAGAAAAATCGGAAAAATAATCTAAAAATAATGGTGAACTCAGAAAAATGAGAAGAATGCAATGAAAAATGTGCGTATGTGGAATTTTTGGTGCGGGAGCAAATTCCAAAACCCGAAAAGATGTGTATGCGGAATATCTAGTGCGAGAGCGAATTCCAAAACCCGAAAAGATGTGTATGTGGAACTTCTGGCGCGAGAGAAGATTCCAAAACCCGAGAGAATGTGTGTACGAAACTTCTGGCGCGGGAAAAGATTCCAAAACCCGAAAGAGAGTGTGTGCGGAATTTTTGGTGCGGGAGCAAATTCCAAAACCCGAAAGAGTGTGTATGCGGAATTTCTGGTGCGGGAAAAAAAATTCCGAAACCCGAAAAAGATGTGTATGTGGAATTTCTGGTGCGGGAGCAAATTCCAAAACCCGAAAAGATTTGTATGCGGAATTTCTGGTGCGGGAGAAAATTCCAAAACCCGAAAGAGTGTGTATATACGCTCGATTATTTCCTACCTTTTTTTACAAAAATTCCGATTCTTCTTGATTCTTCTCGGATTGGATGAACCTAGACACCCCTTTTTGCAAGAAAATACGGTGCAAGGGGTTATAGAACATTCCCTGCATTTTTTTGGCATTTTCTAATTTTTTATGTATTTTTTGTGGTATTTTGATTTTTGTAAATATTGTAAAATTCATAGGAAAATTGTAGAAAAATCGAAAAAATAATCTAAAATACTGGTGGACTCAGAAAAATGAGAAAAATGCAATGAAAAATGTGCGTATGCGGAATTTCTAGTGCGGGCTAATTCCAAAACCCGAAAAGATGGTATGTGGAACTTCTGGCGCGGGAGAAGATTCCAAAACCCGATGAGAATGTGTGTGCGGAAATTCTGGCGCGGAAAAAGATTCCAAAACCCGAGAAATGTGTGTGCGATTTTTTGGTGCGGGAGCAAATTACAAACCGAAAGAGTGTGTATGCAGAATTTCTAGTGCGGGAGAAATTCCAAAACCCGAAAAAGATGTGTATGTGGAATTTCTGGCGCGGAGCAAATTCCAAACCCGAACAGATCTGTATGCGGAATTTCTGGTGCGGAGAAAATTCCAAAACCCGAAAGAGAGTGTGTACGGAATATTCTGTGCGAAACCCGAAAGAGAGTGTGTACGGAATTTCTAGTGCGGGAGAAAATTCCAAAACCCGAAAAGAGTGTGTATATACGCTCGATTATTCCCTACTTTTTTTACAAAATTCCGATTCTTGTTGATTCTTCTCGGATAAGAACCTAGACACCCCTTTTGCGAAAAATACGATTTTAGGGGTTCAGAACATTCCATGTATTTTGGTATTTTCTGATTTTTTTATGTATTTTTTATGTATTTTGATTTTGTAAATATTGTAAAATTATAAAAAATTATAAAAGAATCGGAAAAATAATCTAAAAATACTAGTGAATCAGAAAAATGAGAAAAATGAAATTAAAAATGTGCGTATGCGGAATTTCTAGTGCGGAGAAAATTCCAAAACCCGAAAAGATGTGTATGCGAAATTTTCTAGTGCGGGAGCGAATTCAAAACCCGAAAAGATGTGTAAGTGGACTTTTGGCCGGAGAAGATTCCAAAACCGAGAGAATGTGTGTGCGGAACTTCTGGCGCGGGAAAGATTCCAAAACCGTGAGAATGTTGTGCTGAATTTTGGGAAGAGAAAATTCCAAAACCCGAAAGAGTGTATTGCGGAATTCTGGTGCGGGGAAAATTCCAAAACCCAAAAAAGATGTGGTGGAGTTTCTTGGTGCGGAGCAAAATTCCAAAACCCGAAAAGATCTGTATGCGGAATTATCTGGTGCGGAGAAAATTCCAAAACCGAAAGAGATGTGTGCGGAATTTCTGGTGCTGGAGAAAATTCCAAAACCCGATAGATTTTATATACGCTCGATTATTTCCTACCTTTTTTTAACAAAAATTCGATTCTTCCGAATGGATGAACCTAGACACCCTATTTTGCAAGAAAATACAGTGTCTAGGGGTTCTAGAACATTCCATGTATTTTTTGTATTTTCTAATTTTTATGTATTTGATTTTTGTAAATATTGTAAAATCATAGAAAATTGTAGAAAAATCAGAAAAAAATCTAAAAATACAGTGAATCAGAAAATGAGAAGATGCAATGAAAATGTCGTATCGGAATTCTTGCGGGAGCGAATTCACAAAATCCGAAAAGATGTGTATGCGGAACTTCTGGCGCGAAAGAATATTCCAAAACTGAAAAGATGTGTATGCGGAACTTTTGGAGCGGAGAGAAGATTCCAAAACCCGAGAGATGTGTGTGCGGAACTTTTGGTGCGGGAGAAGATTCCAATACCGAAGAATGTGTGTGCGAATTTGGTGTGGGAGCAAATTCAAAAACCCGAAAGAGTGTGTATGCGAAATTCTTGTGGAGGAGAAAATTCCAAAAAAACGAAAAAGAGTGTATGTGAATTTTGGTGCGGAGAAAATTCCAAAACCGAAAAGATCTGTATGCGGAATTTCTGGTGCGGGAGCAAATTCCAAAAACCAAAAAGTGTGTATGCGGATTCCTTGTGCGGGAGAAAATTCAAACCCGAAAAGATGTGTATTGTGAACTTCTAGCGCGGGAGAAGATTCCTAAACCCGAGAGAATGTGTGTGCGGAATTTTTGGTTGGGAGCAAATTCCAAAACCCGAAAGAGTGTGTATGTGGAATTTTTGGTGCGGGAGAAAATCCAAAACCCGAAAAATGTGTATGTGGAATTTCTAGTGCGGGAGCAAATTCCAAAACGAAAGATGATGTATGCGGAATTCTGGTGCGGGAAATATTCCAAACCCGAAAGAGATGTGTGCGGAATTTCTGGTTCGGGAGAAAATTTCAAAACCCGAAAGAGTGTGTATATACGCTCGATTATTCCTACCTTTTTCACAAAAATTCCGATTTTTCTCGGATTGGATGAACCTTAGACACCCTCTTTGCAAGAAATACGTGCTAGGGGTTATAGAACATTCCAATGTTTTTTTTATTATCTGATTTTTTATGTATTATTTGTGTATTTTGACTTTTGTAAATATTGTAAATTCATAGAAAATTGTAGAAAAATCGAAAAAATAATCTAAAAATATACTGGTGAACTCTGAAAAATGGAAGAATGCAATGAAAAATTTGCGTATGCCGAATTTCTGGTGCGGGCAGCAAATCTAAAACCCGAAAAGATGTGTATGCAGAATTCTGATTCGAGAACGATTCCAATACCCGAAAAGAGTGTTATGTGGAACTTTCTGGCGCGGGAGAAGATTCCAAAACCGAGAGAATGTGTGTGCGGTTTTTTGGTGCGGGAGCAAATTCCAAAACCGAAAGAGTGTGTATGCAGAATTTTTGGTGCGGGAGAAATTCAAACCCGAAAAATGAGTATGTGGAATTCTATGCGGGGAACAAATTCCAAAACCCGAAAAGATCTGTATGCGGAATTTCTGGTGCGGAGAAATTCAAAACCCGAAAGAGAGTGTGTACGGAATTTCTGGTGCGGGAGAAAATACCAAACCGAAAGAGTGTGTATGCGAAATTCTGGTGCGGGAGAAAATTCCAAAGCCCGAAAAGATATGTATGTGGAATTTCTGGTGCAGGAGCAAATTCCAAAAACGAAAAAATCTGTATGCGAATTTCTAGTGCGGGAGAAAATTCCAAAACCCGAAAAGATGTGTATGTGGAATTTCGGTGCGGAGCAATTCCAAAACCGAAAAGATCTGATGCGGAGTTTCTGGTGCGGGAGAAAATTCTAAACCCGAAAAGATCTTTTATGCGGAATTTCTGGTGCGGGAAAAATTTAAAACCGAAAAGAGTGTGTGCGGAATTTCTGGTGCTGGAGGAAAATTCCAAACCGATAGATTTATTACGCTCGATTATTTCGTACCTTTTTTTACAAAAATTCCGATTCTTCTCGGATTGGATGAACCTAGAACCCTATTTTGCAAGAAAATACGGTTCTAGGGTTCTAGAACATTCCATGTATTTTTTGTATTTTCTGAATTTTATGTATTTTGATTTTTGTAAATATTGTAAAATATAGAAAATTGTAGAAAATCAGAAAAAAAATCTAAAATACAAGTGAACTCAGAAAATGAGAAGAATGCAATGAAAAATGTGCGTATGCGGAATTTCTGGGTGGGGAGCGATTCAAATCCGAAAAGATGTGTATTGAACTTCTGGCGCGAAAGAAGATTCCAAACCTGAAAAGATGTGTATGCGGAACTTTGGAGCGCGAGAAGATTCCAAAACCGAGAGAATGTGTGTGCGGAACTTTTGGTGCGGGAGAATCCAATACCGAGAGAATGTGTGTGCGGAATTTTGGTGTGGGAGCAAATTCAAAAACCCGAAGAGTGTGTATGCGGAATTTCTGGTGAGGAGAAAATTCCAAAAAACCGAAAAGATGTGTATGTAGAATTTTTGGTGCGGGAGAAAATTCCAAACCCGAAAAGATCTGTATGCGGAATTTCTGGTGCGCGGAGCAAATTCCAAACCCAAAAAGATGTTTATGCGAATTCCTTGTGCGGGAGAAAATTTCAAAACCCGAAAAGATTGTATGTGAACTTCTAGCGCGGGAGAAGATTCCTAAACCAGAGAATGTGTGTGCGAATTTTTGGTGCGGGAGCAAATTCCAAACCCGAAAGAGTGTGTATGTGGAATTTTGGTGCGGGAGAAAATTCCAAAACCCGAAAAAGATGTGTATGTGAATTTCTAGTGCGGGACAAATTCCAAAACCCGAAAGATCTTGTATGCGGAATTTCTAGTGCGGGAGAATATTCCAAAACCCGAAAGAGAGTGTGTGCGAATTTTGGTGCGGGAGAAAATTTCAAAACCTGAAGAGTGTGATATACGCTGGATATTTCCTACCTTTTTCACAAAAATCGATTTTTCTCGGATTGGATGAACCTAGACACCCCTTTTGCAAGAAAATTACGTTTTAGGGGTTATAGAACATTCCATGTATTTTTTTATTCTGATTTTTTATGTATTTTTTTGTATTTTGACTTTTGAAATATTGTAAAATTCATAGAAAATTGTAGAAAATCGAAAAAATAATCTAAAAATATACTGTGAACTCTGAAAATGAGAAGAATGCAATGAAAAATGTGCGTATGCGGGATTTCTGGTGCTGGAGCAAATTCTAAAACCGAAAGATGTGTATGAGAATTTCTGATTCGAGAACGAATTCCAATACCCGAAAAGATGTGTATGTGGAACTTCTGGCGCGGAGAAGATTCCAAAACCCGAGAGAATGTGTGTGCGTTTTTGGTGCGGGAGCAAATTCAAAACCCGAAAGAGTGTGTAGCAGAATTTTTGGTGCGGAGAAAATTCCAAACCCGAAAAAATGAGTATGTGGAATTTCTAGTGCGGGAACAAATTCCAAAAACCCGAAAAGATCTGTAGCGAATTTCTTGGTGCGGAAAATTCCAAAACCCGAAAGAGAGTGTGTACGAATTCTGGTGCGGGAGAAAATACCAAAACCCGAAAGAGTTGTATGCGAAATTTCTGGTGCGGGAGAAAATTCCAAGCCGAAAAGATATGTATGTGAATTTCTTTGCAGGACAAATTCAAAAAACGAAAAAAATCTGTATGCGGAATTTCTAGTGCGGGAGAAAATTCCAAAACCCGAAAAGATGTGTATGTGGAATTTCGGTGCGGGAGCAAATTCCAAAACCCGAAAAGATCTGTATGCGGAGTTTCTGGTGCGGGAGAAAATTCTAAAACCCGAAGAGAGTGTGTGCGAATTTCTAGTGCGAAGAAAATTCCAAAACCCGAAAAGGTGTTATATCCGCTCGATTATTCATACTTTTATACAAAAAATCCGATTCTTCTTGATTCTTCTCGGATTGGATTAACCTAGACACCCTCTTTTGCAAGAAAATACGATTCTATGGGTTCTAGAAACCATATATTTTTTTGGTATTTTCTGATTTTTTATGTATTTTTGTGCATTTTGATTTTTGTAATATTGTAAAATTCATAGAAATTTAAAAATCGGAAAAATAATCTAAAATTACTGGTGAATCCGAAAAATGAGAAAAATGCAATGAAAAATTGTCCATATGCAGAATTTCTGTTGCGGGAGCAAATCCAAACCCGAAAAGATGTGTATGAGGAATTTCTGTGCGGGAGCGAATTCAAAACCCGAAAAATGTGTATGTGGAACTCTGGCGCAGGAGAAGAGTTCAAAACCCGAGAGAGATATGTGTGCGGATTTTTGGTGCGGGAGCAAATTCAAAACCTGAAGATGTGTATGCGGATTTTTGGTGCGGAGAAAAAATTCAAAAAACCAAAAGATGAGTATGTGGAATTTCTGGTGCGGGAGCAAATTCCAAACAGAAAAAGATCTGTATGCGGATTTTCTGTGCGGGAGAAAATCAAACCCGAAAAGAGTGTGTGTACGAATTTCTGGTTCGGGATAAAATTCCAAAACCGGAAGAGTGTGTATATACGCTCGGTTAATTCCTACTTTTTTTACAAAAATTCGATTCTTCGTATTCTTCTCAGATTGATGAAACTAGACACCCCTTTGCAAGAAATACGGTTCTAGGGGGTTCAAGAACATTCCAGTATTTTTTTTGGTATTTTCTGATTTTTTATGTATTTTTGTGTATTTTGATTTTGTTAATATTGTAAAATTCATAGAAAATTGTAGAAAAATCAAGAAAAATAATCTAAAAATACTGGTGAACTCAGAAAATGAGAAGAATGCAAGAAAAAGTGCGTATGAGAATTTCTGGTCGGGAGCAAATTCCAAAAACCGAAAAGATTGTATGCAGAATTTCTGATTCGAGAACGAATTCCAAAACCCGAAAAGATGTGTATGTGGAACTTCTGGCGCGAGAAGGATCCACCTGAGAGAACTGTGTGCGGAATTTTTGGTGCTGGAGCAAATCCAAAACCCGAAAGAGTGTGTATGCGGAATTTCTGGTGCAGTAGAAAATTCAAAACCGAAAAGATATGTATGTGGAATTTAGGTGCGGGAGCAAATTCCAAAACCCGACAAACTGTATGCGGATTTCTGGTGCAGGAGAAAAATTCGAAAACCCGAAATAGAGTGTGTGCGGGAATTTCTGTGCGGAAGAAAATTCGAAACCCGAAAGATGTGTATAAGCTCGATTATTCTACCTTTTTGTACAAAAATTCCGATGCTTCTTGATTCTTCTCGATTGGATGAACCTAGACACCCCCTTTTGCAAGAAAATACGGTTATAGGGGGTTCTAGAACATTCCATGTATTTTTTAGTATTTTCTGATTTTTATGTATTTTTTTGTGTATTTTGATTTTGTAAATATTGTAAAATTCATAAATTTTAAAAATAGAAAAATAATCTAAAATTACTGGGGAACTCAGAAAAATGAGAAGAATGCAATGAAAATGTGCATATGCAAAATTTCTGGTGCGGGGCAAATTCCAAAACCGAAAAGATGTGCATGCGGAATTTCTAGTGTAGGAGCGAATTCCAAAACCCGAAAAGATGTGTATGTGGAACTTCTGGCGTAGGAGAAGATTCCAAAACCCGAGAGAATGTGTGTGCGGATTTTTTGGTGCGGGAGCAAATTCCAAACCCGAAAGAGTGTGTATTACGGAATTTCTGGTGCAGGAGAAAATTCAAAACCGAATAATAGAGTGTACGAATTTTAGTGCGGGAGAAATTCAAAACCGAAAGAGGTGTATATACGCTCGATAATTCCTACCTTTTTACAAAAATTCCGATTCTTTTGATTCTTCTGGGATTGGATGAAACTGACACCCCTTTTGCAAGAAATACGGTTCTATTTGTTCTAGAACATTCCATGTATTTTTTGGTATTTCTGATTTTTTATGTATTTTTTGTGTATTTTAATTTTTGTAAATATTGTAAAATTCATGGAAATGTAAAAAATCGAAAATAATCTAAAAATACTGGTGAACTCAGGAAAATGAGAAGAATGCAATGAAAATGTGCGTATGTGGAATTTCTGGTGCGGGAGCAAATTCCAAAACCCGAAAACATTTGTATGCAGAATTTCTGATTCGAGAAGAATTCCAAAACCTGAAAACATGTCTATGTGGAACTTATGGCCGAGAGAAGATTCCAAAACTCGAGAGAATGTTGTTGCGGAATTTTTGGTGCGGGAGAAAATCCAAAACCCGAAAGTGTATATGCGGAATTTCTGATGCGGAGAAAATTCCAAAACCTGAAAAGATATGTATGTAGAATTTCTGGTGCGGGAGCAAATTCCAAAACCCGAAAAGATCTGTATGCGGAAATTCTGGTGCGGGAGAAAATTCCAAAATACGAAATAGAGTGTGTGTGGAATTTCTGGTGCGGGAGAAAATTCCAAAACTCYAAAGAGTGTGTATATACGCTCGATTATTTCCTACCTTTTTTTTACAAAAATTRCGATTCTTCTCGGATTSGATGAACCTAGACACCCCCTTTTGCAAGAAAATACGGTTCTAGGGGGTTCTAGAACATTCCATGTATTTTTTTGGTATTTTTTGATTTTTTTAATGTATTTTTTTGTGTATTTTGATTTTTGTAAATATTGTAAAATTCATAGAAATTTTAAAAAATAGGAAAAATAATCTAAAATTACTGGTGAACTCAGAAAAATTAGAAGAATGCAATGAAAAATGTGCATATGCGGAATTTCTGGTGCGGAAGCAAATTCCCAAACCCGAAAAGATGTGTATGCTGAATTTCTGGTGCGGGAGCGAATTCCAAAACCCGAAAAGATGTGTATGTGGAACTTCTGGCGCGGGAGAAGATTCCAAAACCCGAGAGGGTGTTTGTGCGGATTTTTTGGTGCGGGAGCAAATTCCAAAACCCGAAAGAGTGTGTATGCAGAATTTCTGGTGCGGGAGAAAATTCCAAAACCCGAAAACATGAGTATGTGGAATTTCTGGTGCAGGAGCAAATTCTAAAACCCGAAAAGATATGTATGCGGAATTTCTGGTGCGGGAGAAAATTCCAAAACCCGAAAGAGAGTGTGTACGGAATTTCTGATGCGGGATAAAATTTCAAAACCCGAAAGAGTGTGTATATACGCTCGATAATTTCCTACCTTTTTTTACAAAAATTCCGATTCTTCTTGATTCATCTGGGATTGGTTGAAACTAGACACCCCCTTTTTTCAAGAAAATACGGTTCTAGGGGGTTCTAGAACATTCCATGTATTTTTTTGGTATTTTCTGATTTTTTATGTATTTCTTGTGTATTTTGATTTTTGTAAATATTGTAAAATTCATAGAAAATTGTAGAAAAATCGGAAAAATAATCTAAAAATACTGGTGAACTCAGGAAAATGAGAAGAATGCAATGAAAAATGTGCGTATGCGGAATTTCTGGTGCGGGAGCAAATTCCAAAACTCGAAAAGATGTGTATGCAGAATTTCTTATTCGAGAACAAATTCCAAAACCCGAAAAGATGTGTATGTGGAACTTCTGGCGCGAGAGAAGATTCCAAAACCTGAGAGAATGTGTGTGCGGAATTTCCTGGTGCGGGAGCAAATTCCAAACCCGAAAGAGTGTGTTGCCGGAATTTCTTGGTGCGGGAGAAAATTCCAAAACCCGAAAAAGATATGTATGTGTAATTTCTGGTGCTGGAGCAAATTCAAAACCCGAAAAGATGTGCATTTGGAACTTCTGGCGCGGGAGAAGATTCCACAAACCCGAGAGAAGTGTGTGCTGATTTTTTTTGGTGTGCGGGAGCAATTCCAAAACCCGAAAGAGTGTGTATGCGGATTTCTGGCGCGAGAGAAAATTCGAAACCCGAAAGAGTGTGTATGCGGAATTTCTGGTGCGGGAGAAAATTCCAAAACCCGAATAGATATGTATGTGGAATTTCTGGTGCGGGAGCAATTCCAAAACCCGAAAATCTGTATGCGGATTTCTGGTGCGGGAGAAATTCAAAACCCGAAAGAGAGTGTGTGCGGAATTCTGGTGTGGAGAAAATTCCAAAACCCGAAATAGTGTGTATATACGCTCGATTATTTCCTACCTTTTTTTTCCAAAATTCCGATTCTTCTCGGTTGGATGAACGAGACACCCATTTTGCTAGAAAATACGGTTCTAGGGGTTCTACAAACATCCATGTATTTTTTGGTATTTTCTAATTTTTATGTATTTCGTTGTGTATTTTGATTTTTTAAATATTGTAAAATCATAGAAAATTGTAGAAATCAGAAAATATCTAAATCACTGGTGAACTCAGAAAAATGAGAAGAATGCATGAAAATGTGCGTATGCGGAATTTTGTGTGCGGAGGATTCAAAACCCGAAAAGATGTGTTAGCGGAATTCTGGCGCGAAAAAAGATTCAAAACTTAAAAGATGTGTATGCGGAACTTTTGGGCGGCGAGAAAATTCCATAACAGTCGAGAAGAATGTGTGTGCGAACTTCTGGAGCGGGGAGAAATTCCAAAACCCGAGAGATGTGTGTGGGAATTTTGGTGCGGGAGAAAATTCCAAAACCGAAAGAGTTGTATGCAGAATTTCTGGTGCAGGAGAAAATTCAAAACCGAAAGAGTGTGTATATACGCTCGATTATTTCCTACTTCTGTTTACAAAAATTCGATTTTCTTGATTATTCTCGGATTGGATGAACCTAGACCCCCCTTTTGCAAGAAAATACGGTTCTAGGGGTTTAGAACATTCCATGTATTTTTTGGTATTTTCTGATTTTTTTATGTATTTTGATTCTTGTAAATATTGTAAAATTCATAGAAAAGTGGTAGAAAATTGGAAAATAATCTAAAATATCTGGTGAACTCAGATAAATGAGAAAGATTGGCAATGAAAATGTGCGTATGCGGAATTTCTGGTGGGGAGACAATCCAAAAGAAGTGATGTGTATGCAGAATTTCTGATCGAGAACGAGAAAAATCACGAAAAAAGATCTGGTATGCGGAATTTCTGGTGGCGGGAGAAAATTCCAAAACCCGAAAAAGATGTGTATTGAATTTCAGGTGCGGGAGCAAATTCCAAAACCCGAAAAGATCTGTATGCGGAGTTTCTGGTGTGGAGGAAAATTCCAAAACCGAAAAGGAGTGTGTGCGGAATTTCTGGTGTGGAAGAAATTCCAAACCCGAAAGAGTGTGTATATAGTTCGATTATTTCTTACTTTTTTACAAAATTCCGATTTCTTATGATTTTCTCGGATTGGATGAACCTAGACACCCCTTTTGAAGAAAATACGGTTCTAGGGGTTCTAGAACATTCCATGTATTTTTTTTGGTATTTTCTGATTATGTATTTTTTTGTGTATTTTGATTTTTAGTAGAAAAATTATAGAAATTAAAAAATGAAAATAATACTATAAATTACTGGTGAACTCAAGAAAAGAGAGAAGTGAAAAATGTGTATATGGCAGAATTTCTGGTGCGGGAGCAAATTCCAAAACCCGAAAAGATGTGTATGGGAATTTTTTGGTGCGGGGAGCGAATTCCAAAACCGAAAAGATGTGTATGTGGAACCTGCTGCGAGAGAGACTCCAAAACCCGAGAGAATGTGTGTGCGGATTTTTGGTGCGGGAGCAAATTTCCAAACCCGAAAGAGTGTGGTTGCAGAATTGATGGTGGGCGGAGAGAAATTCCAAAACCGTGAAAATGAGTATGTGGATTTCTGGTGCGTGGCAAATTCCAAAACCGCGAAAAGATCTGTATGCGGAATTTTTGGTGCGGGAGAAAAATTCAAACCCGAGAGAGTGTTCTGAAGGATTCGGTAGGCAGAAATTCAAAACCTCGAAAGGTGTATTATACGCTCGATAATTTCCTACTTTTTAACAAAAATTCGATTCTTCTTGATTCTTCTCGAGATGTGGATGAACATAGACACCCCTTTTGCAAGAAATACGGTTCTGGGGTTTTAGAACATTCCATTGATTTTTTGGTATTTTCTGATTTTTTATGTTTTTGTGTATTTTGATTGTTTTGTAGATATTGTTGAAAATTCATAGAAAATTGTAGAAAAATCGGAAAAATAATCTAAAAATACTGGTGAACTCAGGAAAACGAGAAGAATGCAATGAAAAATGTGCGTATGCGGAATTTCTGGTGTGGGAGCAAATTCCAAAACCCGAAAAGATGTGTATGCAGAATTTCTGATTCGAGAACGAATTCCAAAACCCGAAAAGATGTGTATGRGGAACTTCTGGCGCGMGAGAAGATTCCAAAACCCGAGAGAATGTGTGTGCGGAATTTTTGGTGCGGGAGCAAATTCCAAAATCCGAAAGAGTGTGTATGCGGAATTTCTGGTGCGGGAGAAAATTCCAAAACCCGATAAGATATGTATGTTGAACTTTCTGGTGCGGGAGCAAATTCCAAAACCCGAAAAGATCTGTATGCGGAATTTCTGGTGCGGGAGAAATTTCCAAAACCCGAAAGAGGGTGTGTGCGGAATTTCCGGTGTGGGAGAAAATTCCAAAACCCGAAAGAGTGTGTATATACGCTCGATTATTTCCTACCTTTTTTTACATAAATTCCGATTATTCTCGGATTGGATGAACCTAGACACCCCCTTTTGCAAGAAAATACTGTTCTAGGGGGTTCTAGAACATTCCATGTATTTTTTGGTATTTTCTGATTTTTTATGTATTTTTTTGTGTATTTTGATTTTTGTAAATATTGTAAAATTCATAGAAATTTTAGAAAATCGAAAAAATAATCTAAAATTACTGGTGAACTCAGGAAAATGAAAAGAATGCAATGAAAAATGTGCATATGCGGAATTTCTGGTGCGGAAGCAAATTCCAAAACCCGAAAAGATGTGTATGCGGAATTTCTGGTGCGGGAGCGAATTCCAAAACCTGAAAAGATGTGTATGTGGAACTTCTGGCGCGGGAGAAGATTCCAAAACCCGTGAGAATGTGTGTGCGGCTTTTTTGGTGCGGGAGCAAATTCCAAAACCCCGAAAGAGTGTGTATGCGAAATTTCTGGTGCGGTAGAAAATTCCAAAACCCGAAAGAGTGTGTATGCGGAATTTCTGGTGCGGGAGAAAATTCCAAAACCCGAAAGAGTGTGTATGCGGAATTTCTGGTGCGGGAGAAAATTCCAAAACCCGAAAAAGATGTGTATGTGGAATTTCGGGTGCGGGAGCAAATTCCAAAACCCGAAAAGATCTGTAWGCGGAGTTTCTGGTGCGGGAGAAAATTCCAAAARCSAAAAGAGTGTGTGTGCGGAATTTCTGGTGCGGAAGAAAATTCCAAAACCCGAAAGAGTGTGTATATACGCTCGAT
>SNQN01002551.1:45263-55980 GCA_008642245.1 Bassia scoparia | reverse complement strand
GGAGAAGATCTATTTGGCACGCACTGACAAGCTGCAGGTGAGCTTTAAAAAACAATTAATATTCGATTTAATTTTTAAATATATGAATCTTGATGATGAATTTTACTATCCACGTAGTATAGAAGGAAATATAAAATGCAGCACGTTGCATAGATGATGACAATTAATGATAACTCTAATGCTGAATCCAAGAAATTGTTGGACTTTTTTTCAAAAATAAAAGTTAAAGTGGGGAATTTTTTAATTTTAATAAAGATTGTAAACAGCCATATTGAAAGGAAAACATAAAAGAATAAATTATTGTCATATTCTTATAAATATATACATTACCGTAGCATTAGAATTATATATAAGAAAAAGAGAGAAACAACTTGTTTGTTTATAATTAAAAGAGCTTATTGGTAATTATTTACATATATCGTAGGAAGTGAAATTTTATTTTAATGAGAATTCCATTACATCACTATCCATAGGTTAATAATATGATTGAGTGTATGAATGATAATGAATGAAAAATGCAAGAGAAATTAAAATACATGTGTTAATATAAGGTAAACAATATTATATTAAATGAAAATTATTTGGTTTGATATGAAGATGATTTATTGATTTATTATAAGGAATTTTTTATATTTGTAATGCATTAATGAATATTCAATTAAAGATCTAATGGAAAATGTGTTTATTTTTTTTTGGTTATTTTATTATGATTGAATCAAGTAGGGTTAGATATTCTTAATAACATGATTAAGTTATATTTTAAAAAATTTAAATTATTAAATAAGTCAATAAAAGGTTTATATAAACAATATTTTTGCAAAATAAAGCTTAAATTAAAGGAGTGTAAGAGAAAGTATTTTTATAAGGAAAGATTTGGGGTGGATCAGCATATATCTCTCCTTTGGCCCTTAGTATAGATGATAAAAGAATTTAACTTGTTTATTTTATTTCTCGTAGATTAAAAATTAGTATCTATAATTTCTTATATTGAATATTAATAATTGTTCACTTCTATATGAATAAATAGTACTCCATTCATTGACTATATTTATATGTTTTATATGATTTTGCAATCTTTGTGATAAATTAATATAACGGAGATACACTGTAGATCTAGAAGGTAGATTGTCGAGTGAATATATATTTTAAATATTTTTTTAAATTCAAATCAAATCAGTGGTTCACTTTTCCCCTCTATTTCACTAAAAGGGCCCTTTCTATCTTTATACGTTGTCAGTACATGTAGTACACAAGTTATATTGAATAATCTTTAATGTAGATTGAGTAAAAATTATAAAAATTAGATTTAAATTAACTTTAATATCTTTAATCGTAGATGAAATATCTTTAATACGATTCTAATGTACAGAGACACCACTTATTATATTCATTTTTATATATGAACGAAAAAATTTAGAATATGTCACTCACACCTCACCACTAAATAATAGTGTCGATTCCTTATGGCGGACTAAATGTACAAGCAAACAGCACAAATATAATAGTCTATAGGACCTTACGTATCATAAATCATACTCCCTCCGTTTCCAAAAAAATGTTCTCATCCCTTTCCATTTCAATTTAACAATGCAGTGTCATGCAATTTATTTGATCATATCTTTAATTTTACATTAGTAAAATTATGTAATAAAGTTCATATTCTTGTAGTACTTCATCATAACGAATAAAATAAGATCCTAATCGACTATATTTGAATTTACATATAGAGTATTCACAAGATTATCTCATCATGTTTGAATAAATGTCATAAAATTCCAAATATATTAGAACATTAGAATGGAGAGAGTTAATTAGAGTTTCGACCAGAAATCGAGACAAAATAATATAACCTCTTGGAATTATGTACGTATTCTGTATGTATCTGTATTTGCAGGTGTGTACGTATATACGGAGACGAAAGTTCCTGGATTTATTTAGCAACGGTTTTTGTTGACCTAAAAACAAAATATGATACACTCGATGTCTGCATGACAAGCTGTCTATTTTGGTTTAACTACAATCCTATTTCACGTTGGATTAATACTAGTGTATTCAAATATCAATTATGAGTCTGTCTTTTCAACTATTATTTATCTGTGAGGTGAAAAAAATGAATCATAAAGTGTTTAATTATTTAGAGTTATTTAACTAATAAAATTTTATTTTTTTTGTTGAAAATATATAATAATTAAAAAAAGACAAACTTTTTAGTAAGAAAAAGTTGGTGAAAATGTAATTCGCTCCCTAAATAGAAATGTACAAAACAATTAGGGGAGAAGGAGAAAGTAAAAGATCAACATTCGATTCCATGAAATTTACTAACTAGTGTGTGGTCGTGGCAGTAGGAAAGACATTAGTGAATGAAAGAAATAGTAACTTTGACCCACACACACACATGCACGCATCGCGTGCAAATAAGACTAGTCTCTATTATATAAGCCAAGGGGGAGCTATGGTGCATGTCCCCTATGCAATGTCTTATTTACCCCATTGGTAAATAAAAAATTACATATTTAATGTTTCCTCAATTAATTCCCTTCTAATTTCAAAATTGGCAAATAAAAAAAGTTTAAAATTTACCAAATTTATTTTTTTTTAAAAAAAAAACTAACTTGTAACATTTATGGTAAAAACTTAAAAGAGAAACATATAATTAAAAAATAACCTAATTTTCAACTCCAATTGGAATACTCCACATATAGTTACATACATATCTTTTCACGCAAAATTAAACTAGGCACACATAACGTGCACCAGAAAATTAGTATAGACTAAAAAACGGGCATTGTCAAACGTGAAATGTTCTAATACAAAAAAAAATTGAAACGAATGGAGTCTTATTTTTGTACTTCCTCACTTTTCTTACATGTTACTTTAACTAAAAAGTTTTCACATTTTTTATTCAAAGTCAAACATAAAAAATGGATGAAAATTTTAAAAGAACTATAGAAGACTTTTATAAGTAATTTATAAATTTTTTCTGTGAGTCAAAGCATCGATCATATAATAGCTCTAATTCTGGAGGGGTGCTAATCACTAAAATAGACTAAAATATGTGGTGGTGATTAAACCACATCACCCCAAACCTCTTCATGAAAAGATCATCCTAACCTAAATCATAAGAAATATCACTAGATTTGCAAATCCAGTGTATTAATTAGGAATTTACCCTAATTATGAGATAATGATGTTGAGTTCATATATGGCAGATTGATTGTTGTGACGGAAGCGCCGAAAATTAACAAACTACAAAAACAAACAAATAAGATAACACAAATAACACACAAAGATTTAACGAGGTTCACTATCAATGCGATAGCTACGTCCTCCTGGCCGGTACGAATATGTTTACTATGGAGATTCAAACGGAATACAATTGAGAGACTGGTAATCAATGTGTTTTCCTCACAAAAGTGGCTTAAGCTTCTAATCGAATAAATAAACAATTAACCCCTAACCATCTATTTATAGGGAGTATAAAAGATATATGGAGTATAAGACAATATATGAGGATTGCCGAACAAGAAACCCCAAAACAATAGATATATCTATATCTATATCTATATATCTATATCTATATCTATATCTATATATATCCAAAGTGGCGTGTATAAAGATATATCTTTCTAAAAGCTGCCAAACAACCTCATACTAATATATCCTTCCTGCCAAAAACGCATCTTGAAGCCGAATTTACTCCGTATAACCATCGTATGACTTGATTAATAATAGTCACACCAAAAATTCTCCACATTCATAATATATTTTGATGCACAATTATTAATTTTTATGATGCATGCAATTGGAATTTCTGCTTGCTCAATGCTCATAGCACACAATTAGATTCTCTCGAGCTTTATTACTAAATTATAATGCTAAAGTTTGCTTACATTTCTCCAACATAAGGACTTTCCACATGTTAGAAAGTTGAAAATCAACAATATCTCCTTCAAATCCAAGATTGCTATTATTTATTCTCTCCTTGCACATGGCCTCTTATCATTTTCACACCTAATCTCTTGCCAATAATTCTGGGTTCTTAATTATATTTTATTAGGCTAGTATTACTTAGTAAAAACTAGTTCCTTTCGCTCAATATATAATCAATTGGAGTGACGTGAGTYGTTAAGGGTCTCCTGTTATATAACTTAGATCTCAAAATCATAAATARTAGYAAYAATAACATGTCCATCAAGAGACTCATGTAAACTCACGTAGGATATTAYTTTACTCGTCAAAATCTGTTGGAGTTCCTTTGTCACTAAAAAAATAACCATGGTTTGACACAAAGAGACTCTAATATACACGACCCGAGTAATCCTTTGTATAGATGTTGATGCTAGCGGACACTAAAATGCCTAAATGCAAGGTATCGAGATCAAGAGTCACAACTATAATTGAGAGAAACATTGTTTATCAAGATACTCACGTAAACTCGCGTYAAAATTAGTCCACTCGTTAAAAACCAGTCGGAGCTCCCGGCCCATAGTCCAATCGCTCATGATCATATTATTTATTATTTATTCCCAAGAATAAGWAAAAGTCATTGCACAGCTAATATCAAGCGAATAAAAGATGAAAAATGGGAAAAAGGTGCAATCTTATCATTTTTATTGGGGGCCAATATTTTCCACATTCTTAACGGCTACATTGACACTCTTCCTCTTGATTTCTCTAATGTATACATTTGTGAAGTGTAAACTACTCTTGTGCTTCGACTTCACAAGCAACCAAATTGGCATAAACAACTCCCAACTTTATAATCATATGATATGATATGATGAAAGTCACCATCAAAATAAAATTAAGCTTTTAAGTATCATTAACGGAAAGTTCTTGATTAAGGATCCAATACAAGAAAAAAGGTTGGTTTTATCCGRAATCCTATGTAATTAGTAATTGAAAATTCTTATGTACCTTTATGCTTGTAATTATATACTCACTGTATGTATAATAATTTGGGTATTCTCCTCGTGTACTAGCTAGAAT
The DNA here is from genome assembly GCA_008642245.1 of Bassia scoparia. Lineage (NCBI taxonomy): Eukaryota > Viridiplantae > Streptophyta > Magnoliopsida > Caryophyllales > Amaranthaceae > Bassia > Bassia scoparia. Next base: position 50,991 of record SNQN01002551.1, on the reverse strand, counting down.
TATTACGAGTAGAATTGATTAATTCTTGTAAGAGACACTACTTGATTAAGCGGCGTAACTAGGGTTCATTTGAATTCGTATAAACTTATTAGTTTTGAAAAACAAATAAGGTGAAATGAGTACATCCTTAGCTTAATTGTACAATTATGTTAATTACAGTTCTGAAGAGGTTTAATTTTGATTTACCGTAGATACAATTTTGTATAATGTATATGGGCTGTATTTTGTTGTGCTTCTTAGTTCTTACATTTTTGTAACCTCAAGTTATAAAATATTTGGACACATTAAGACTACTACTGTACTCCGTACAATAATTTCTATTTATTTATATAAATAGAAGAAATTCAGGTATATATGTAATATGTATGGATCTAAGAATAATATGGAGTACAAGGTTCATTATACTTTAATTAGCTTTAAAAACGCAACTACAAATTATGTAAACTCGGTATATCAAATGAGTAAGAGCTTTCATGACTTGGGTATGTACTATATTCTAAAACCTAAATTGAATTGAAACGGAGTTTCCTTATTTAGGAAGTAACCTAATGATAATAATTGAGGATCATATAATTCATAAACATTTGATGTGAGGTTGTAATTTTCTAGATAATATAAAGATACTCAGTAGCTAAATATTCACCACATATGCCTAATTCCTTCATCTGTTCTAATAATTCTGATTTTAATGTTATAAAACATTGCATACAGAATTCAGAAGATGAACATGTCAACATGATTATTATTATTAAGTTTATTATTTTATTTTAATTTTAAGATGCAGGAAATTGGGGCGAAATAGCGCGTAATTAACTAATAAGAGTAGTCTTGTCSTCTTCTAATTAATTAAATTCTAATTGGGACAAACAAGTAAACAACACAACTAAAATCCTTAACTTGTGATTTGATATTATTCATGTGCATATTCAACCAACCTATTCTGATTGGATTTTAAAAATAGACAAATTAAAAACTAACGACATAAATAAAATTTAAAATATTAATATTAAATAAACATTAATAAATTACACTAGTAAGGGGTGATTATGATGAGAGTTCGAGCTTGGGCATCTCGATCGACTCAATTTGTCAAGGTTTCAAATCAAATTCAAGTTGARCCAARCGAGCAAAACTTAAATGAGTTGAGCTTTGAACCATCCGAGTTAAACTTTTGACCAAGTCGATCTCGAGTAACTTGRGAGRTACCCCATATATGTAATAGCACATTTAGATTAYCAARCGTATTATATTTAGTRATTTTATACCCGGCCTTAATYATACTTGATATTGGACTTCTCYAGTTCCTCATAAGTTTTCAAYTCAAGTTATGTGTTGATCAACTCAYCTCGTTAACATCTCCTGTTGAGCTCAGAGCCGAGTCTTCTCAAATCAGTCGAGTTTTYATCMAGATGAGCTCGATCGAGTAACTCGAGAATTGTCTGGTCTCATAATCTCCCCTATTTACTATTAGAAAACCAATTTGTCCTTAATTACTAACTTTCATGCAATCATACTCCACCGAAAAGATGCTTTAATATCTACCATGTTTGGGCCCTATATTATTGTATTAACCAAAACAAAACGTACACATAAAAACAAAAGTCACACACACCATTCCAAAACAAAATACTACACACAACACAACATTATCATGCTACAAATATAATAAAATCCCTTCGACATTTTTTTAAACTAACACAAACAACACAAAATGGCCTCTAATTATTTCATCCTCTTCTTTCTTCTTTGCCTTTCCTTCCTAATCATCTCACCTTCATCTTCCACCACTCTCACTACTCTCACTCTCTCACCAAATCCTAACCCAAAATCTTCCTCGAATAATAATAATAAAAATAATAATCCCCTTGATTTCATCTCCAACATTGTCAAATCCAACATTCAAAGGGCTCATCACCTAAAACACCCTAAGAGGAATAATAATGCATCCTCATCACCATCTACTTTACATGGAGCAGCCACCACCCCACTCTATGCTCGCAGCTACGGGGGKTACTCCGTCTACCTCGCCTTCGGCACGCCGCCCCAACGTATCCCCCTCGTCTTCGACACCGGAAGCAGCCTCCTGTGGGTCCCTTGCACCTCTAAGTACGTTTGTGCTAACTGCACATTCTCTAACGTTGACCCTTCCAAGATCTCTGTCTTCATGCCCAAGGAATCCGCCTCGGCTCGTGTCGTAGGCTGCCGGAACCACAAATGTGAGTGGATATTTACGGGGGCTGACGCCGAAGATCGGTGTGGCCCGGGTTGCGGCCCGGACTGCTCCCGGGGGTGCCCGCCATACATACTGCAATATGGCTTGGGAGCCACTACTGGGATCGTAATCTCGGAGACCCTAGTCTTTCCTGGTAAGGAAGTACCAGACTTCCTTCTAGGGTGCTCCCTCCAATCGGTCCGGCAACCCGAGGGGATTGCCGGATTRGGGCGAGCACCTACTTCGCTTCCGAGCCAACTCGGGCTCGGAAAGTTCTCATACTGRCTTCTCCCCCACAAATTCGACGACTCTCCTAGGAGTAGTAAGCTTATTCTTGCAGGCGCAGGGGAAACCATCCCCATCYCCTGCAAGGGTCCTCGGGATATAATTCAGTACACACCTTTCTACAAAAATCCAAACACTCCCCCTTATGACGAGTATTACTATGTTAACTTAAGAAAAATTACTGTAGGTAAAAAACATGTAAAGTTACCACATAAGCATCTTGTCCCGGGGCATAATGGAGCAGGAGGCACCATTATAGACTCTGGGACAACCCTTACTTTCATGGAGCAGCCATTGTTTGAGCCGCTAGTAACTGAGCTGGCGGCTCAAATCACAAATTACAAACGGGCTCATGAGGCGGAGGCCCAATCGGGCTTCGGGCTTTGCTATGAGGTTAAGGAAGCACGAAACGTTTCCTTCCCTAAGCTCGTTTTCCARTACGAAGGTGGCGCGAAGATGCTAATGCCTCTGGCTAATTACTTCTCGTTAATGTCCGATTTGGGTGTGTGGTGCTTAACCATCGTCAGTGACATGAGCCCGGCCGGGCCCAGTGGGCCCGTCGGGCCAGCTGTCATAATAGGTAATTATCAGCAACAAAATTTTTACATGGAGTATGATTTGGAGAATCAAAGATTGGGCTTCAAGAAACAGAAGTGTGCATAACAAAAAGGAAGCCACATTTAATCATTAATATTATTTTCTTGCTATCATTTTTTCGATTGTGTATCTTATTGATAACAGAGAGTTGAAGCTAGAATCTTGGAAATTTAATTTGCAGAACGAATCACCCATGCAATGTTTTGCAGCAAGTGCTTAATTCACTTGAAATTCTTACTGCAATGGGAGAATTGAATTTTTTTTGTACTCGTATGAATATATATACTTTCTCCTAAACATAACGATCCCAAGAAAGTACTTTGTATGTTTTTTGACAAATAAATTTAATACAGGAAAGAATAAAAATTATAAGTTATACCTAGATTTGTTAATGGTGCGGATAAAGTAGGAGACCCGGCTCACTGGGGCGGGGAAAAGGATGAAAATCATACCCGTCATCGATGATGGGGTGATGTGGATTTTATGTTATCCTCACCCCATCTCCAATAGCCCTACCTCATATTCTTTATAAAAATATAAATTTAAAGCAATATATAATGCTAATACTTAATATTATTTTATAATCAACAAAAAATAATAATTTTTAACTTTTTTTTAATTACATTTGTTAGTTAGCAATAGGTTATATATTTTTTTAGCATTTTTAAATATTAGAAAATTACATAAGTGATTTTATGGGGGTATTGAGTAGAGATTAGGTGGGGATTTGGTGGAGGTAGATATCCAAGAGGTGATGGGACGAAGTTGGTTTTATACATTTATTTGGTGAGGCAGGGATGAGGAACAATTTTGGATCCAAGGATGGGGATAGGGGAGAAAAAAATGAGGTGATGATGAGGATGAGATAGCCTAACATCCAACCCGCCCCATTGACAAACCTAATTTTACTATTCTCATAAAATTATTTTAATTCATTTGCTTGTTTAAACTCTATATTAAACTCTTTCTCAAATGTGAGCACTTTTTTCGTAATCTTTAAATTACGGACTCACATTAGAAGTATGTGTGTTTGATTGACCAATCCTCCATGTGGTACCACCAAAAAGTATGTGTATGTTCCCTAATCTCTATTATCTTTTACGAAGTATTAACTAACACTTTTTTTAAAGTACCTAAACTTTCATTTCATTTCAAAACTATTGAGCTTTCGCTCTTATTAATGCATAACTTTGACTATTAATATCTATAAATATAAGGAGTTATAATACAATATTTAGGACCTTATAAACTTTCACCTTTTTCACCGTACGAGACCTATTACTTTTTTTCCACAGTTTGTTACTATACCTAGAATTGATTTTCAATGGTTTTCGTTAACCATGGTTACTTATGACCCACCAAAATTAATTAAAGAACAAAGTTCTAAAAATTAACGTCACTTCGTATTACAATTTACAAATTAACTCGGAAGACAAAAAAACCACTTGGCCCCATATGAACTAAAGGTTTTTCCAAGTTTAACCCATCATCATTCATAATTGACGGAAGATTAAATAACATTATATGTATAGAAGCAATTGTTTCAACGAAATACATCTTCAAGATAATTTATCTCTTTTTCCATTTTTGGGCAACCGTGAATTTTTATTTTTTTGGAAAGTTGATGGATTTTTATTTAATTTTTCTTTTCAAAAATTCTTATCCTTATTGTGTGAGAAATTCATTGCAAGCATGATTTATTTTGGCGAAATTTTTTAACGTGTTATTTCTTGAGAATTTCATTGCAAGTAAGGAAGGAAGAAGGAGATGAGAGAGAAGGGAGTAACACGTTAAAAAATTTCGCCAAAAAAAATCATTGCAAGAATTTCAACTATTAACCAGAAAGAGAAGGAATTAAAGAGGATATTTGAGCTATATATTAATCCCTAACCTCATGGGTACATGTGGAAGCTCGAAAATCTTAGGGTTAAATGAGATATTAGGCCTAACCTTAGGGGTACGTATAGGGAGAAATTTCCCCTTTTTGACGAGAGAAGGATATACTTCCTTCGTTTTTTTTTACTTGCATCCAACAAGCTTTCACACTCCCCAATACACAACTTGTAAGTCCGATATCTTTAGTTGTACATAATAAAAATTTATACAAACTAGATCTTAATAATCTACACATTACGACGAAACTAACAAGATCCCACATGACTATAATCTTCCTTACATATAAGTCACAAATTTGATCCAAAAAACATTCGTGAYTAGTGRTATTTGCAAAAYGATGCGAGTATTGGAGAACGGATGAAGTATTAGTCTTTTTGAGTTCCATTAGTTGTATGAATTTGAAATTCATACAAGAGGGGTGCATATCTCTATAATATAAGTGAAGGGGGGAGCAAGATGGTGTCCCCCCTACAAAATGTCCACCATTCCCTTAATGATCCCTTATGAATTGACTATCATATCCTTCATTACTTAATTTACAATGATTTAAAAAAAACTTAATCATCTCTTTTACTTTTCAATTTTCAATTTGCCATAAATGTTGAACAAGTTAAAAATGGCATTGCTTTTGAAATTTCAACTAAATACTAATTAAGTAATGTTAAAGTTATTTTCTTTCTTACCATAATAAACGTGTAACAATGAAACATTGCATAATCTAAGTTACACAAATAAAAA
>SNQN01002551.1:13720-38486 GCA_008642245.1 Bassia scoparia | reverse complement strand
AGTATAGATGTGTTCCAAGACTTGAGTATAAGCTTTCGAAAGACGATTCGAAGAAGAAGAAGCTGTGTCTCAGAATTGAATGTATTACAGAGGTAAGATTCAAATGTCTTGAGAGATATAATAGAAGAGGTTGAAGAATTGTCTCTTAAAGTTTAAATAGAATTCATGATTATGCCTCTGTAGTGTGTTATTGTTTTGTTATATTTTAAGTGTTTAATATGTTCTCGAGTTTATGGTATGAAATTCTGGTACAGAAGTTTGGAACAGAATTCATATCAACATTACTCAATTAAGGAACAGCTGGGAACCAGCTGTGTTCTGATGTATGGGACTTTGGTGCGTGTTGTTTGAAAAAGATTTTTCTAAACTATTTTTAAAGGCTATTTGAAAAAGATGTTTGAGATTGGAATATAGATGAGAATATGAATTTTGCTTAACCTTGGAGTATTATTATCGTGTTCATTATTTTCTAAAGGATTAAATCGAAAGAGATTGAATACTTGTCTATAATCCATCTTGCCTTGATCGGAGTTAGATTTAAGGAAATAAGGTTGTGGTTCATATACATATAAATACTTCATCTATACTTCAGATTGCTATATCTCTGCTCGAGCGGATCGTAAAAGAGGTTAATATTTTTGAAAAGAGAGATAAACACAAAAAGCAAAGCAGAGCTTTACTTTGTAGTCACATCAAGAGAGTTGAGTCGAGCATAATTATTCTCTTATTTAGCTTTTTAAGAATGCATCAAATTAAAAGCAGAAAAATTGCTATTAAAGGCATTAACGAGGGGTTGAAGGATTTGGTAGATGTGTTTGTGAGTTCAAACACAATTGGAACTTTGGATGTGTGAGTCGAGGTGCACATTGTCAGAGTTGTAGTGTGGGGTGCGGTGTGCTCGAGTTAGGGAAAAGCAGTGAGTAGTGAGTGTGTTCTTTATTTTTCGGAAATAGGATGTTAATAAAGAACATTAGGTAAGTAGGACGTAGCCCAGGTTGGGGGTGAACCCTTTTAATTTGTATGTTTTTATTTGCTTTTTTATTATTCCGCTGACTGTACAGCTGGTAACCAGCCCAACTGGTTTCCTCATTACTTAAGTTCGAAAATAAAAGAAGTTGGATTAATCGTATTAGTATCATATTGCACCCCTTCCTTTTGAGTAACCGAGTAACCTTCACGTATAAAGCAGATTGCAAAGCAATATCCCTGAGACGAACGTCTTAATTAGGATCATTACTACTGTGAAGAGATACAGCCTTGAACTTGCGACGATCCGACAAGGTAGCCCTCTCCGTGGGGGGCACACCATTTAAGATCTCGCTATAGGAGATCTTGTACAATTGTGAGAGCCACACGCCCACGGAATGATTTGCTCTTCAGATTCAATTTGTGAGGGAATGATACCATATCATTGCTAAATAAACCTGCTCCCTTGTGAATGGAGAAAAGAACATGGATCATCCACCAGAGAGCACGAACAGCTGATCTTTGAGACCAATAACAGCGCTTAATCACTTCCTACTCAATGAGAAGAAGTACAGCGAACACGGAACACAACCCCTAACGTTCCTACGAACCCAGACGTGAGAACCAGACCTGGACATACTAGCAAGCCTGACCCGACACGCACGCGACTAACAGCCAACCCAAAAACCCAAACCCGAAACCCCAACTCCGACGCCACCCAGCTAAACCCAAGACCAGACTATCCAACAGCCCAACCCAAAACCAAACCAACGACCGAGCCAAACCATGCATTAACCCAACCCTAAGATCCCCGAACCCACCAAACCCCAGGAGTCCAACCAAAGCCCTCATGGCCCGAACAAGCCCGGCGTTCGAGAAACCCAACTGGAAACCCAAGAACCCAACCCAAAAGAAACACAAGATTAAATCCAGGGAAGGACCAAGAAATTTAAGTAAAACAAAAAACCAACAGTAAAGGATAACATCGACATAGACACAAGCACGCTCCAACCACTCCAACAAGCAAAAGGACGACGGACACCATAGTGGAACTGAAATAAAATTAGCCAAGTGAACTACTAGTACACTAACGGAGAGAAAGAAAAAGTGATCGTAGGGGTCAGAAACTCACGCCGGAAGTAGAATGGAGGCTCGCGTAAGGTTGACGTGGGTGGACACACGCGCTTCGCGAGCTCAGCTGTGATTGTTGGATTACTGTGATGGGCGCGTTAGAGAGTGGATAGTTATTTAGAGAAGAAGGAGAGAGGCAAATGTTGACTGTTTAAGATGACCAATAGAGAACTACAAGAGGGGGGTGAATTGTACGTTCAAGAACTAGGATAATTTTCACATTTATAACGCAAAGGAATCGACAAAAGAATAAAGACAGAGAGATTCACAAACACAGAAACTCCTTGTACTAACAAGAGGAAAACTGTGACCCTCAGGTTATACTCTTATTAATATTAAGGAACAACTTATACATGATTCTTCTCTCTCTCTCAAGTTCCTCTATACAATTGACTAGGCCAAAAACAATGCTCTCTATTTGTTTGTGCTCTCTATCTCTGTTCAGCCGCCTCTTTCTCTTCTCTAGAACTTCACTCGAAGTTACAAAGTACTCGAAACGTGGATGTCCCTCCCTTTTACAAGTCAATGGATAGAAAGTTAATAGAAAATATAGAACTTCTCCAAAGGAATAGTATGGAACTTTGGAATTATTGGAGAGATCTTTAAATGGACTTAGAAGTATATCATTAATCTCCTCATTTTATATTATCGGCTCTAGGTTGATTACAATTCCAATACCAATTTTAGTGAAGTGAGGCTTCTAATTATGACACTTTGGAATAAACAAGTCACCTATGGAATGCACAAGTGACAAGTTGTAATGAATGAGGAAATATCTATTTTAGGTGTAGTAACTTGCTCACAATAAACTCCATACACGTATATTGCCAAGTTTAGGAAGTATGGACTGATGTACTTGGATAGAGTATAATGTCCCAAGTTTATCAGGTTAAGTCATGCATATTCCAACAATCATGTAAAGGCAGTATGTACTTGATTGCAGCATATTGCACATGTTGCTTTTTGTACGATGCACTGACTCTTTATCTAATAATTCTCAAGGCTTTACTAAGGCAAGTGAAACGTGTTATTCATAAGTGATCCTAATATTTCATCGCTTTGACCAAAATTTAATGGGATACGGTTTTTGTATCAAAATTCTAGCTTAATTTTAATGAGATACGTTTCGTAACGTAAGTTTTCGTAAAGGAGATTAAAATGAAAACAATATATTGTTAATAAAAAATTCTTATAAATGGTTAAAAGATAAAAAATGATTTATAAAATAATTCTTGCTAATTATTTTGTTTTAAAAAAGAATTTTATTTATTAAGTGTGTTACAATTAATATTTTTATTCTTTGAAATCTTTTCAACAACTGTATTTAGCCAGGAATAATTTAGTTTGTTAGGAATAATGGTTTATTTAATAAAAGAAATATTTTATAATAAGATTTTTTATTTTGAGAATCCTTCTACCTTTCTATTAATAAAGGATATTTTTATAATTCCTTTTATTTTATTCATTAAACAATTTACGTGACGGCATTGCATAAGAGTTCACTTTCATTATTAGGCACTAATAGTCGACACTTTATTACTCTGATCGAGTACGCAATGTTTGCCTCTATAGCAAGTTTCTCTAGTTTCCAAACATATTGTTGTATTCTTATTTGAAGCCGTGATTAATACATTACATGATTGCTCCAAGTCAAGATGTTCCTTCCTCTCCTAGATGAATCCTCCACCTTTAAGATCCAAGCATAATCCTGTAAATACGGCTTTCGTCTTCCTTGAATTATTGAATACATCTTCAACCTTCGTGGTCGAATCTTCTTAAGTCTTGTTACGGGAACTTGGAATGCTTGCTCGAATTATACGGGTGGATCGTTGTTATTTTCTTGTCTTCTAAGACTTGTTCATACGGCACAATCACACGACACCTTTAGTAGAATATCATATGTTTATAATATATAAAACCTAATTACACAGCAAACTTTTGGATTTCTTTTGGGTGGTTTGGGTAAGACTTTTTTATTACAAGCGAATCCGGTCTGGTCCGTTTTTGACCCACCTTAATATACACCAAGTAGTGAAATTAACTAATTTATGAGAATATTTTTATAACTTTTGCTTAAGTAGCTATAGATAGAAAGTTAGTTGATGAATAGAGGGGATCAATTATGTATTAACATATTGTATTAGGGTTTATTCATGATTGAATTTTAATTAGACAAGTAATTAATTGATTGAGTGATTTACTCTATTAAGGAGTAAAGGCTTCAATAAAGATGGGTATTTTTAAATGAATTATTAGAATCAATTTGAACTTTTTTTTGATTTTGGGGTGGTTTTTGGATAAATTAGAGTGGGTTATTTTACGTGTAAATTAGCTAGTTTAAAGGTTAAGTGGGGAATAAAATGTTTATTGACTAGAATATTATCGCGCTGGCGACCGTCCTCTTTTCTTTAATATAGAGATATAGCATCCCTTGTATGGAATTCAATTCATACATATGGACTAAAAGTAATATATTCCGTTTAACAAGTACTCGATCCTTTTGCAAATAATAGTTCACGAAGTGTTTTTGGATCATAATTTGTGACTTATATGTAGGAAGATTATAGTCATTGGGATTTGTTAGTTTCGTCGTATGTGTAGATTATTAGAGATTAGTTTGATAATTTTTTATTCTGTAAACTAGATAGTCGGACTTGCAAGTTGTGTTTGAGGGAGTAGTGAAAGATTGTTGGGATGCAAGTAAAAAGACGAAGGAAGTATATCTTCTCTGTAAAAAGGGAAATTTCTCCTATCGTACCTAAGGTTAGGCTAATATTCATTTACCTAAGATTTCGAGTTTTCACATATTACCCTGAGGTTAGGGATTAATATATAGTAAAATTCCTCTTTCATTTTTCTCTTCTGGTTATAGCTGAATTCTGCATGTTTTTTTGCGAAATTTTTTAACCTGTTATTTCCTTCTCTCCTCCTCTCCTTCTTACTTCTTACTTGTGAATTCCAATATTAAAATTATAAAATTTGCCAATAAATATGCTTGCAATGATTTCTAACGAAAATAAGGATAAGAATTTTTTTGAAAGAAATTTAAATCAATTCATCAATTTTCCCAAAATTAAAATTAGTTGCCAAACTAGAAAAGAGATAATTAATTTGAAGATGTATTCTTTGAAACAATGTGCTTCTATAGCATATAATGTTTTTAAATCTTCCGTAATTATGAATGATTGATGGGTTTAGTTGAACTTGGAAAAACCTTAGTTCATGGGGCCAAGTGGTGTTTTTGTCTTCCGAATTATTTGTAATACGAAATGAGTTGATTTTTGGACTTTGTCTTTTAATTAATTTTGGTGGGTCATAATACATAGTTAACGAAATCATTGAAGAATTCAATTCTAGGTACAAACTGTGAAAAAAAGTATTAGTAAAACGTGTGAATAAAGGTGAAAGTTTAAGGTCTAAATATTTATTATAACTCCTTATATTATAGATATTAATAATCAATTATGCATTAATAAGAGCGAAAGCTATAGTTTTGAAATGAAATGAAAGTTTAGGTTACTACTTTAAAAAAAGGTGTTAGGTTAAAGTACTTGTAAAGATAATAGAGATTAGGGACATACATACTCTTTTTGGTGGTACATCATGGAGGATTGGTCAATAAACCACATACTTTTAATGTGAGTCGTATTTAAGATTACGAAAAAAGTGCTCACATCTGAGGAAGAGTTTTAATATAGAGTTAACAGGAAATGAATTAAAATAATTTATTTTGAGAGTCTAAATTAGGTTTGTCAATGGGGCGGGGTGATGTTTAGGCTGATTCATCTGCATATCACTATCATTTTTTTCTCCCTATCCCATCCTTGATCCAAATGTTGCCTTGCATCTGCTCATTCAAGATAAATGTAATATAACGTCCGTCGACTCACCGTCTTGGATTTATCCACAAGATCCCCACACTAATCTTTCAGTACCCCATAATACTTATGTAATTTTCTAATATTTAGAAAATGCTAAGGAAAATTATATTAACTATTTGATTTAAATGTAGATTAAATGTTTAATTAGTTTTTTGTTGATTAAAAATAATTTAAGTATTGAGTCGGATTATATATTGGCTTTAGTAGATTTGTTTTTATTCAAGAATAAATGGCAGGGCTATTGGGATGGAGTGAGATACCTAATCCACATACCCATCATCGTGACGGGTATGAATTTCATGCCTTTTCCGCCCGAGTCGGTGTTGTTCTTACTGTTATCCCCCATTAAACAAATCTAGGTAGATACTATAATTTTTATTCTTTTTCTGTATTAAATTTATTTGTCAAAAAACATACAAAAGTCGAGTACTTTCTTGGGTCGTTAATGTTTAGGTGAAAGTATATATATTATAGAGTAAAAAAAAATTCATTCTCACCATTGCTTTAAAGATTTTAAGTGAATTAAGCTACTTGCTGCAAAGCATTGATGGATGATTGTTCTGCAAATTAAATTCCAAGATTCAGGTTAACTCTCTGTTATCATAAGAACACAACGAAAAAATGATAGAAAGAAAATAATATTATGTAAATGTGGTTCGCTTTTTGTTTATGCATTCTGTTTTTCTTGAGCCAATTTTGATTTCCAAATCATACTCCATGTAAAATCTTTGTTTGCTGATAATTACTATTATGAAGCTGGCTCGCGGGCACTGGGCCGGCCGGGTCAGACTGAGATGGTTAAGCACCAACACCAAATCGGAATTAAGAGAGAATGTGCAGAGGCATGTAGCATCTTGCGGCCTCTTGTCTAGTGGAGGCTTAGGGAAGGAACGTTTCGTGTCCTAACCTCTAGGCAAGCCCGAAGCCGATTTGGCCTCCGTCATGAGCCCCGTTTGTAATTTGTTGATTTGAGGCGCGCAGTTCAGTTTATAGCGGATCAAAATGGCTGCTCCATGAAAGTAGGGTTTTGTCCAAGATCTTTGGTGCTCCTGCTCATTATGCCCCGACAAATGTATGTGGTAATTTACATGTTTTTACTCAGTATTTTTCTTTAAGTTACATAGTATACTCGTCATAAGGGGAGTGTTTGATTTTTTGTAGAAGGGTGTGTACTGAATTATATCCGGGACCCTTGAGGGATGGGGATGGTTTCTCCTCCTGCGAGCCTTGCAAAATAGTTACTACCTAGGAGAGTCGTCGAATTTGTGGGGGAGAAGACAGTACTGGAGAATGTTCCTGAGCCGGTTGGCTCGAAGGCGTTAAGTAGGTGCTCGCGTCGAATCCGGCAATCCTGGTTGCCGGACAGATTCGGAGGGAGCACCTAGAAAGGAAAGTCTGGTACTTTTACAGGAAGACTAAGGGGTTCGAGATTACGATCCAGTGTGTGGTCCAGCCTATTGGCAGTATGTATTGGCGGTGCACCCCGAGCAGTCTGGGCACGCAATCCGGGCCAACGATCTTTTGGTCAGCCCGCGTTAGATATCATCACATTTGTTGGTTCGGGCCTACGAACAGAGGGGCGGATTCTTGGGCGAAGACAGAGATTTGGAAGGGTCACGTTAGAGATGTGCAGTTAGGACAAACGTATTAGAGGTGCAGGACCGAAGGAGTGCTGCTTCGGGTGTGGATAGACGAGGGGGAATTGAGCGTGGGAGGGCGTGCGTAGGGGTAGAGGAGTGCCCGTAGTGCGAGCGATGACGAGTGGGGGTGGTTGTTGTCCGATGTAAGTAGATTGGTGGGAATGCGGATGCTTGATTATTCTGCTTAGGGTTTTTTGGTGATGTGTAGGCCCTTTGAGTGTTGGATTGAACAATGTCGGGAGATAAATAGAGGTTTGGATATGTATTATTATTTTTCAGGAAGATTTTGTGGTTCACATGTAACAAGGTTAAAGTGCAATAAAAGATACATGACTGTTTTTCAGCATAACAGTCAAGGAAACAGCTCGTACTGGTTCTGTACCAGTATATGAGCTTTGTATGTAATCAGCTGTTCCCTGTAACAAACAAGTTAGTTTCAATGTATTCACAATAAATATTAACTTGTTTGGGGAAACAAGTATCTTAAATCAGTTGGTTCCCAAGACCAACTATTTTCTCAATTAATCATCCTGTTTCCTGTAATGGTTTGTCATCATTCAAAACCTAAGGGACTCAACAATACGGTTCCTATGGTCCAGGTGTTCCGGTCTGTGCATGCAGGACCCTCTCATCAACTTCCTTCAACCGGCGGGAGAACGGGATTTAGTGCTATGTATTGTAGCTTTCTTTCTTATGTTAGTTTATGTTCGTTAGTTATCTCTGGTGTTGTTTTAGGAGGAGAAGTGACTCGTTTGTATCCGTTGTTTAGTCTTTTATTTGTTACTAGTGTTTCTAGTTTCCTAGCGGTTTGCTTTGTGAAGGTTTCGAGAACACAGGTGCATGGTGCCCATGTACTAGCAGTTATCGCTAGGAAGGGTGGCTAATTTCTTGTGTTTCTTTGTACCGTTGCCAAAAAAACCACCCAAAAGAGCGGGCTTGCGGGCCCATGTGGGTTTTCACGAGTCGGACGGGCTTTTGAACTAAAAAATATATTTTTTTATTTACCAAAACCATCACTTTTCGGTGCGGGCCGAACCGGACTGACGGGTCGGGTTAATTGATGTTGATCGCCTCTAGTACAGTGTATATAAAGACCAACAATGTCTTCTTTAATTCTTTCATCAAACAATTTTTTTACTCCTTTTTCTCTCCTTTCAATTTTAATAAGGGCTATTGTGTTTGCAACTATTTTTCTTTTTACACTACAATGTTACATCTATCTATAACTAATTATTAAAACACGACGTGCTGATGTCACACAATGCCACTTGGCAATTTCTCATGAAAAAATTTCCCTCCAAAATGACGTATGATGCCATCTTTTTAAATTCATTTTTTCTTAATCTTCCCATATAATAATAATACAAGTAAATAATAAATGCTTATAGGAAATCAAAGCGTGTCAAAATGAAAGTTGTCCCTTTTTTCTATAATAATAATAATAATAATAATAATAATAATAACATATTAATATTAATAATAATAATAATAATAATAATAATAATTTGAGGGTTGTGATGAGATGATGTTGAGGAATAGTTGGGGTTTTCAACGAAGACGAAACCGTGTGAGTTTAGCTGGATTTCAGATATTGGAATTTGAGGGTTGTGATGAGATGATGTTGAAGAATTGTTGGGGTGGTGAAATTGAGATTCAGAGGTTTGATTAGACGAGTTAAACGATTCGATCAAAATTCGACAGTCAGGTTTTGGTGGTTGTGGGTGTGCTAATTGTGGTCGTGTAGTGGGTGTTGTGCGTGTGGGTGTGCATGGTTGTTCGTGGGGTGGTGGCTGTGAGGTTTTGTTACCCAACTTCAAACAAAATTAGGGTTGAAGATGAGTTAGGGAGAAGGAGTGAAGGTTGGTATGTCAAATTAGGGGTTAAGGAGTTGAGTTAGGGGTTAACTAGTTGAATTAGGGATTAGAATGTAACGGTGTTAAAGATTTAACGGTTTTTGGGGTCATTAAGGGTATAAAAGCTATCTTATCTAACGTGAAGGGTACCTGAGACGTTTTTAAAAAGTCGAGGGTACATGAGCTATTAGGCTAAATCTAAGGCCAAGGTGCCTGAGGAAAAATCCCAWAAGTAAATAATGCTTCATCCGATTTTCAATATTTTGCACGATCTCATTAAGATAATTTTTAATGTTTATGTATTGTGCTTTATTCTATTAAAGTACACACTCTCTCCGATCAATTTTCGTCTTTTTACCCCACTTCACTTACTTCATTCACTTTCCCCTTACTTTTTCTCTTTTCATACACTAACTCCTCAATCTATTTTTACTTTTTGACCTCACTCATAGTATGAATGTATGATACATTTATTCCTAGTTTTCCCTCCGAACAATAAGTGCACAATTCATTAATTATCAGAGGGAGTATGACTATTTTGATTAGTAACAATAATAGTAATATTGATAGTAATGAATAAATAAATGATACTTCGTAGTAAGAAATATAAATAAAGGGATTTTTCCCCATATACCCCTGACTTTAAGCCTAATAACCCATATACCCCCGTGTTTTTAGAAACGCCTCATATACCCCCGACATTAGAGAAAATAACCCAAATACCCTTAATGAAGCCCAAAACCGTTAAATTTTAACACCATTAGTCTTTAAGTCAATTAACCCCCCTTTCTTCAACATCCATACTACTGAAACTATCCATTGATTCATTGAAGAAAGGTACTTTCTGCAAAAAAACAACTTGGATTTTTCATATGATTTNGAAACCGTGTGAGTTTAGCTGGATTTCAGATATTGGAATTTGAGGGTTGTGATGAGATGATGTTGAAGAATTGTTGGGGTGGTGAAATTGAGATTAAGAGGTTTGATTGGACGAGTTAAACTATTCGATCAAATTCGACATCCAGGTTTTGGTGGTTGTGGGTGTGCTAATTGTGGTCGTGGGTGTTGTGCGTGTGGGTGTGCATGGTTGTTCGTGGGGTGGTGGCTGTGAGGTTTTGTTACCCAACTTCATACAAAATTGGGGTTGAAGATGAGTTAGGGAGAAGGAGTGAAGGTTGGTATGTCAAATTAGCGGTTAAGGAGTTGAGTTAGGGGTTAACTAGTTGTATTAGGGATTAGAATGTAACTGATGTGGCATGTAAAGCCACGTGTCGCCATAAGGGTGGTTACAAGAGTCCAATGTGGCTCAAGGATTAATGCCACGTGTCAGGAGACCAGTGGCTCCTGATTCCGTTAAAAATCGGTCGTATTCCGTAAATAAAACAGCTTAAGCAAGCAAAACAGATGAGTCTACGCTCGGGATGGTGACAAGTGTCACACATCCAAGCTCTCAAGGTACAAGGCAAAAGCCTATAAATACCCCTTGAGGGGGCTCATAATATACACAATTTTTTCACATACTTGAGAGCATTTATTTCATAGTTAAGTAAGTATAGAACTTTATCTCTCTAACTTCTCTCTACATTAAATTGCATTTATTACTTTCCTCCTTCCWTTACTTACTTAGGCATCGGAGGGGAGATAATCCGAAAAYGATTATTCTCCTTCTTGCAGGTGCTAAGGCGTCACGAGGGACTTGAAGTGCCGAGCCATCTCGAGATTTCAAGCCAAGGTCAGCTCCTTTGAAGTAGCATTGACGGGAAGCCTCCACCCTTCTCTCAACCCTACAGCAGAGGAAATATTATAGCCAGCCAAGCAAAGACTTGCTACAACAGTAACGGTGTTAAAGATTTAACGGTTTTTGGGGTCATTAAGGGTATAAAAGCTATCTAATCTAACGTGAAGGGTACCTGAGACGTTTTTAAAAAGTCGAGGGTACATGAGCTATTAGGCTAAATCTAAGGCCAAGGTGCCTGAGGAAAAATCCAATGCATTTGCGATTACAGTTGGATGTAATTACGATGGAGAAGTGAATTTTAATTACTTGCCTACCTCGATCACCAGGAGTTTTAAATAAATCATTTTAATAAACTCTTGATGTTATTAATTTGTATATAGCTAATTAGCAATACAATTTATCTTAATCCAGCCATATATAACATTTATATTCTTAGTAAAGATAATTTGATGGTTGTGCAAATTTAAGTTGAAACTATAATTTCAATCGTGTTGTTTAAATTCAATGATGTATATATTTATATTCACTTTGGTTGGAAATATGCAAAGGACAGTCATTGTAATCTAAATACATTATAAATGCTCTTAGAGATCTTAATTATATCTCAATTGAAAGTAAGAAGAATGTGGATATAATTCACATTTACACATTCACAAATTCACTAAAACTTTACTACTTGTTATGTCACTGATTTATTAGCGGTATTTAGTTAGGTGAACGTTATATTTAGTGTTGGGACTTACCACCTTAAAAGATGTTGCATCTAATGTGGACAATTTGTCGATCAAGTGAAGTTTCAACTTGCGTGGAGGAACACCCATATGTATAGCGCGTATTCCGATCTCTCATGTTCCCATTATAATAATATAGAGATCCTATAGAGACCTCACTTGCTGATCGTACCTTAAACAATTAATGAGCAATGAAGGAACATTTGAGTACCTAACAAGTAAAGTTCTTAATGATTAGTAGCAATGACTCAAAAAAGAATGGCGCATTTAATAATAGAAAATGATAAGTCGGAGCAGTTCTTTTATACTCTAAAATTTAATGTCTCCTAGTAAGCGTTTCTGTATTTTTTTAATAGATTTTCCATACCTATAATGTGTATGAAGGTTTACACTGAGATGTTATTTTCTTTAAAAGTCTGTATTGTTATGTAGCTTACAGATAAAATATGAGTTGTGTGAGGTAAAGAGGTAAGAGGAATATTCAATTGGTAGTTGTGTAAGGTGAATTTAGTGTACTGTAATCGAAAATAGGAATGTAATTTATTAGTGGGAGAAGAGAATGTTTTTTTTTGGGGAAGACAAGAAGTAAAGAGTTAGGAGGATTCGACAATATAAACAAAATTAGAAGTGGAAGAAGTGGATATTTGTGAAGGGCGCTTGATATGAACACGAGTTAGTCGTTGAAGAGTTGGAATACATGTTTGAGGAAAGTAATGAGAAAAAGTAGATAAGAAATAGAGAAAAGAGTCATATTGATAATTATTTTAAAATTTAAGTTGTGAGGTCCTTGGACCAACCTATTTTTGATAATTGATAATTGATAGGTAATCAAGGCCATGAGTATAATCCTCTTGAGATGGAAACATGAGAATAATTTTCAAACATAGCCTAAGTTACTGTACCCTCATATAAATGGTAGTCTGGCTGTGTAGGAAGCTGAAGAGGTCATTGGTCATACAATGAGGTTTCTTGTTAGTATTTGTGTGCTCAGTCATTTACTCTGTCGTGTCTATACCGTCTTTTAATAGTTGTCTTGACTATAGTTAGAGAAATAGGATGCTTCTCTGATCGATGATTGCGGTATTCATGTAAGCGTTTAAGCCAGCTGCGATGTTTTAGATATTTAGACACTGCTCAGACTCACTGTAATGGTGCTGATTCCTCATGTTGATCCTCGTGATTGTATGTAGTATTAAGCAAATTGAAATTCCTCAACGCTTCTTTTAAAGTTTTAATATTGTTTGCGTGGACTTGTACCTTTTTGAGTGTGAAATGCCTTCCTTCGTACATAGATTTTAAATTTTTAATTCAGGGAAAATTGGAAAAACAGCACAACAATTAACTGTCCTTGGCATAATATGTAGACTATTACACATACATTTATTGTAAAGGTGTACATCAGTCTTAAGTCAACATTTTGCCTCCTCATCCTTCTCAACATGATACTTTACTGACATTGGGAAATCTCATAGAAATCCAATCACAAATTGAAACTTAATATACTAGCCTGACACGATTTGCTACACCACTAGTTGTAAAAATTTCTGGTAGAGTCTATGATGATCCATTCAATCAATTACAGCTTGTGTTGTTTTTATGTACCTTAGTCATATAGTTTTGTGCTCTTGTCAGTCGAACACATTTAGTTCGTGTTGTTTTTGTGAAAGACAGGCTCAATATCTTGCTGTTGTGTATGGTGGCGATTCTGTGTTGCCTTTTAATTCTATGGTAATTGTTATAACTCACACCCATCGGGTCACAATCGAACTTCTTAGAATTCGCGAGGAGGCGAGTTACTCCTTATGTCGTGATTTTGTTAGTGTGTCAATTCACTCGCGGGCTGTTTGTCGAGTGTTTTTATTACTGTGGCGTGCGGTTCTAACCTTCTTGTGTAGTTTGATTTGGTTTCTTTCTTCTACCATACTCTTATGTTGTGGTTTTATAGCTCAGATAGTCACTCTTTAGTGAGATCTTATACTAATTTATCTGTTTTTCTTATAATTTTTCCTGTAGAGAAATCAATAAGCAGGGTGCTTCTGTACGACATTAGTGTGCTCGCAGAGGCTTAGTTGACTGCCTCGAGTTTGTGTAACAGGGTGCTTGGTGTTGCTCTTTATTCTGTAGACGTGGTTGTTTAATACTCTTCTAACCTCTTTACAAATTGTCTAGTGTTTATGAGTTTTTGTTTGTAAGTATAATATTAAATATTCTTCTTAAGTATCTCCGTTCGTATCTTTTTCTCAACTGTACAAAATATGGAATATTTCTACAGCATTTTTCAAGAGTTAAGTGTATTCTATGTATGAAGGATTTTAGGGAAGTGTACGTTCAAATTTAATCAAAAAAGGTTGGTATGACATCATAGAGGTAAGTTGTGTAGATTTTAATTCCTCATGATCTTCATTAGTCCGGGTGTTTGTTATCGGTTTTGAACTGTCTTTAACTTATTGAACATTGTTAGAGCTTATGGTTCTCTCGCCGCTCAGCTAGTCGAATGCCATGAAATTGATTTGCTTGCATAATTTAAAAGATCGAAAGAAGTACTATATATGAGGGAATATATGAGAGTATTTACGGGGTATAATTGACAAACTTTACAGGGGTTGGAGTTGAATGATCCTACGCGACATTTTAATTGAGCGGAATAGTTACTATAGAGGGTTTTCAAGTTATCGAGAGTAGTCGGGGTTTCGGCGTTTCTATTTTTTTAATGAAGTGTACATTTTACTTAATTGGGGGAAAGGACAATACTGAGGGGTATAATATATGTTCAGGTTAGGTATGGGAGTGTTGTTAGGTGGAATCAGGAGGCAAATTAGCATAGTAGAATGGGGGTCTTTGGGGTTACTATAGTAGGCGTCGGGAGGAAATGTTCATATCATGGAGAAGTGTTGGGGGGTAAATAAGTGTGAAAGGTATGCGTTGAGGAAAGTACTTGCCGTAGTGGGGAGGAAAGGTGTTGTTTAAATATAGAAATGAAGCAAATTGCTTCATGGTATACATTAGAGAGAGTATCCGTTCAAATGCCGTAGAAATTGCACAGCACATTAAAAATGGAAAAAAATATTTTTTTCCTTATACGAAGTATGTAATAATTTTGTCTCAGAGAACTTTATACTTTCTTTGTATCTCAAAGACAAGGCTAATGTGATTTATGACTGTAACACTAGAGAGCTTTTATGCCAATGTTCAATAGCGTCCAAAGAGGCAGAATGCATGTCACGTGGTGACAGTTTGAGGTTGTTATAACGCATAGCGTTAAATGGGAAATTCTCCTTATAAGAATAGATCGCATAAACGAGTTTTTTAACGAGTGAATACGAACTTCAAGAGACATTAACCTGCATAGAGCTTTCATTATAGCATTCAATTCAATTTTTAAAATTGTTAGATTACAAATATCTTCACCGCCTTGTTTATATGTTGAATAACGCTGGGTAAATAAAAGTGAGAATGAATGTATTTCTGCCTTACCTGAATTTGTGTTTTTAAGTACACACGGGTCTTCGTATAGTTAGGATTTGAAGTATAGTCTTCTTTGTGTCACTTAGAACTCCGTTGTAGGTTTAGCCACTTAAGCTTTGTAAACCCACAACTATATGCCTCAAATGAGGGAGCAGAGTCAAATGAACAACTAGAGTAGTTACTTACCTAGTAACCAATCAACATTAATGAAATAGCTATACAAAATATATGTGCTCAATTCTGGCTAATTCCATTGTGTTGTTCACAACCTGATACTGGAACTAGCATTATATCAAAAAAAAGACAATTGGAAAAGTTAATGAAGGCAGGACAGGGGCGCTAGATGGCATCATGATGTTGTGGTTGAATGGGGAGTAGTGGAATGTTGACATAATAATTGACGCAGAAACACCCCATCATCCCCGCTCGAACGGAACTAAGACCTACGTGGAGCTCGTAATCTTTTCTGGTCCATCTCATGTTATTTTCCAGTGATGATTTTGTGTAGATCACTTGTATACAGAACCCTCCACTACATTCAATGCATTTCATGCTCAACTCGAGTCAGAACAAGGACTACGGATATACTTTTGAGATTGCTTCAAAGTGCCGTCTAAAACTGCGCGGAGGGATAACCCGTCGTGAATATTCTAAAGTCAGGAGATTGTAGTTGGTTGCCTCAGTTGCTAGGAGAATCCATCAGATAGTATCTCATAAAGGCAGCAGATGATGAATGTATTGCAAATGCAGAGGTAGATTCACCAAAAGTTATGGATACTAGAATAGTTAGAAGACGCGTTTCGAGTATGTAGCCCAATTAACTACGCCAATGTAGGGATAGACACAGTGCTATGAATGAGAAGAAAATACTCTGGTCAAGACGGAAGGGACGATTATGTGCTTTTTGGTGAGATAGATATCGGCCTTCTTTACGCACCGTGAATGAGATTTATGTGTGGAAACGCTATAGTATTCACTTAGACACAAAACGAGCGCACGAGAAGGTGGGGTGGAGACAATAGTGAGTAATTACATTGCAAGCAGGCAAAATCTATAGACTCATAGGGAGATTAATCGAATAAATATTTTCAGTATTTTAAATATGTGAGAATACGCGGCCATCTAGATATGGAGGATCATTCCGAGTTTGAAGGACTGTTTCACTCTAAACAGAAGTATCATTAATTTTGTAGAATATTTGCCATCTCAAAGAGGCCAAAATGAAGAAGGACTTATGAACTTCAAGCATCTAACTAGTAAGTCAATGGGAGCACGTTAATAAAACTATAGAACCTAGGGAAATCATGAGTCCAACAGGAGGCACTCATATATTTGCATGTTCGTCCAGAAAGATACTGCCAATGAAGAGGAAATTACTTTCTTAATGAAGTTTATGTTACAAGAATGATAAATCTTAACGGGAAACCACTTTACCTCGCGTTCACAAGAAATACTCTAGATCCCCTTAGCATCCACCTTCTGAGATGCATCTGATAGATATTGTAATAAAAAGAAAAGGGGGGAAAAAAAGAAAGATTTAGAACAAGTGTCAACAATTTAAACATTGATTTTCTGTATGCAAAAAGACGAAATGGACAGCCAAGCAGCTGTATTAATCAGTCAGTTTAACTTGAGAAACAGCTTGTCACCAGCTTGGGTACCATGAAAAGATATGAAAAGGAGTTGCAATGTAAGCATGCATGGAAGAACTAATACTTCTCAACGACTAAACTTGAGTATATATAGAGGGAGTGTTTCTGACCTACTCCACCACTTCTGATGGGCAACTAAACAGTCGACTTCTTCCAGTCCACTTCTATTTGTTTGCACTTTTTGATTTAACTCTACTTTCCGCGCATAAAGAATACAAAGAAACAATGCAACGACATTCTCATATCTCTGGTCGTGAGTTCTTGTGAAACAGAGGATGTTCTCCTACCATATTGTCACCTCCCGCAGTTATATCCCAGACGAACTACTAACTCCTGGAAAACACACAGCAACTAGTAAGAATTCTGAACTATAGTTTGGAGTTCTGATGTTATATTTGTTGCTTCGACTGCACACTCCTAAGTCAATTTGTGTTTTGACTAAGACTCAACATGTCACTGACACCCCCTTTCTACACATGGCAAAATGCCCTTCACTCAAAATCCCCTTCCTCAAGTAGCTCGTTGAAAATGCCTTTTCAAATGATAAGCGAAACTTTTCCGTCTTTTTCCCTAGATCTTATTTCCCTCCTCTACTGATCTTTCGCGACCTGCTTGATTGCTGTTAGCAAATAATATAAGACCTGAGTAGGTTTAGTGTCATAGAGCATTTAAAGTAGTTCATTGTATCCATTCTGAAATTCATTCTAAACATGTCATCTTGAACGCTGATATGAAGGAAACGCAAAGATAGAAACAGTTCTAGTGAAAGGTGACTACTGTACTAGTGTTGATTTAGAATAAGACGATCAATCGAGAAACATATTTGGAGAGTCGATACTGTTTGATTACTCAGAGACACGTAGGAGAGGTAAACTGAATTAAATAGTACTGTTTATGCAAAAGTGTTATACAAATGTAATAGACACGGCGTAAGAATATAAGATGATAGTAAACTTAATTGGACCTCTAAGTCTCTAATAAAAACTCGTTGAAATTTCTCCTTGTGACAAATTTGCTTTCACATCAATAACATATTGTAGATCACATTTACTGATTATGAAGGTTGGTACATAAAGGTAGTAAGAGATGACAAACTTGTGCCTCTGAAAGATAGTAGGGTAGATATTTAACTAGTAGGACAATAACCTATTCATCTTGTTTGCTACACGACATATGATTATATTTTAAATCACTTACCATTATGTGGGTTTTACGAAATATCATTCACGAACCCAAGGCAAATTGTGTAATGATTACATGAAATCACGTCTTGCACAAGTTAGGGATCTATAATAGGGCAATGCACTCTCCATAATCTTCACTCTCAAATCTGTCATAAGTACAATTAATTCATATTTGAACACTCGTCAACGACCCTACCGTTCCTTGAAGGTGTTACAACATTTTCTATCCTATTCAAAAGACACTTCCAAATCCCGTATGTTTATTAATAATATCAAATATTATATTTATTAAGTGGAGATAATAATTTTGTATCATTTATATCTCTAAAATGATTGAATTCACATAAATACATCGTACTATTTTTTATTCTTAAACAGGCCTAACGCTTATTCATAAGAATATTTCTATTTCATCTTGACTATAACGAATTTAAAGACGAAACGAACAGCGTGGTTGATTTATAAATCTATCCCAATGCTTTTGGTAATCCCAGTTATATTACACATTGAGCTTTTCAAATAAAGTAAATGCTAGTTTGTTGTTCTGTTACGCAAGGATGTCTGTAGCATATAGATGAGAACACATCCAGTAAAATCACTACAAATGTATAATCCCATAAGGAATTAAGAATACACAGTTTATAGAAGTACTTAACAACCAACAACAACCTATACACAACCAGTATAATAACAAATGCGCAATTCTACATACATCAACAGAACAAGCGAGCAAATTATATAGAACTAGAGACTTCTAAGATTACCCTAAGTACTTTTAAATACCAAACTCTTTTAAGAGAGAGGCAATTGGAGTGTCGTTTACTGAGAATCAGATTGATCAATGTTAATAAGCTATTCTCTGTACTTAGAATGAGAAAAGGAGCAAATTGAGATTCCTGCTGCCTTTGTTCATTTGATTTACTATTAGCTCAAACAAAGATTGTGAAGCACACACTCTCCTTGAGGCTAATCTTTTCTTGATAGAGAATGTGCACTATGACGAGAGGGGGCTTTCAGAATGAAACGCTAAAATCGAATATGTCTTTTGGTAAAAATATACTTATTACTTATTACAATTAATTTGAAAATTTATATTTGGTATTGTTACCATTTAAAAGAAAGGGATGAAGTACAAAGTTGGCCACACCACACTGCTATCAACAAATTAAACATGCCCCTGGTTTAAATCAAGGTTAAAGATGCAATTGAAAAGAATCAAACAAGTATGACTCCGTACTTTTGCACAGCATTAACACTGAAGGATGAAATAAGGAAAATGACATACGTTAACTAAGTGTATCAATTGTAAATCCTAGTATACACAATGCCAGCTAACCGCTTCTGTTAAGTGCTCAACATACCAAGACTGGATAAACTTGTCGCCCAGAGAAGATAACAAAACAATGTCTTGAGAGACATCTCACAAGACAGATAATCAGAATAGCTGACGGACAATAAATTATAATCATCACTTAACCTCAGAGTTGTTTGGAATTTTACGTGAAGAGAAAGTTTAGATGCTGGCTTTCCTATTAAGTAACTATCATTCGAGGTTCGGTTGTAACTCATTGATAGAGTGCATTGATTGTTCAGACTGGTTCGCAAATCATCTATCATAACACGTACTCGTAATTTCAGAAACTATGTTAATAATGGTTTTTTTTGTTCGATGCGATTAACTAACCATAAATGTCGCATTACTGGGAACTCGTAAGACAATGAATAACGGGGAGATTCCAGCTATACTGAGTTCACGAGAGTGATTACTCGGTAACTGTCGCTGAAATCAAGTGCTAGAGACGGACCTCGTTCATCGTAAACTTATCTACTCTATCAACCGCCCGAGAACGGGAGAAAAACGGGATTTAGATGCATATGTCTATTTAAGTAAGGCATTATCAATTGATCACTTTATGTAGTCAGATTTAAGAATGTTCGTTTCTGAGTCACTCTTATTATTATACTCATGGATGATCTCTTGTTGTGAGGAGGAGAAGTGGAAGCTACTGGTTTTTAGTATCCGATGTTATATGTTCTTTTTATTTGTTTACTTGCAAGGCTTTAAAAGTTGTCGGTCTATCCATAAGATTGTGTCCACTTAGCTGGCTCTTGCTTTTGTTGGACTCGGGTCAAATTTCACGACGTGACAACCATACGGTGCAGTTGTTTGGTGCCTTCCATACGTGCCATTTTCTTGTAGTCAAGCTATTGACGAATAGGAAGCCTGAAAGGCAGATGGCCGATAATTTTCATAACACCATTTAGATAAGATGTGTTATTGATATCCTGTCGTTGCACTCAGGATAATAAATTAAAACGACTGTCAACAATAAAACCGTAGTCGGGCCTTAACACAGCGGGCCCATCTGTTGGGGTTTTTGTCATCCACCAACCACTGGATAGTCAGACTGGGGGACTGTGGGCGGGAGGAGGTTTATATAGAAAGGAATAAAAAAGAGGCGAGACACAGATTATATATAAGTTATATATTTTTGTTGTATATTGTCATTACTCAACACACACCCTAAAACGCATTATATACAGATGCGTGCAGTGCCGTATACCGGGATACATTAGACTAGAGGGTTGCTAGACATCTTGTGCATCTTATAAGTCTAGATTGAGATTATGATCCATGCAACTCTAGTACAAAGGTCAAGTTAAGTTAAAACACAAAGTGACCCTAACGCAGAATTGAGATTGCAGTAGTATCCTATTTTAAGCAGAAAGTCTCATAATCAACCATGTCAATTCCTATTGAATGTTATAGACTTGTAATAAACCTAATAAAGATCCCCTACTCAATGCACAGGTGACCTTGAAAACTACTCAATTTGTAATTAAAGTGAGCTCCATATGTGTATGATATTAGAACTATAACTCTCAGCTTCGATGGGCTCAGCTCTTTAGATTATGAGAGTGCGACTACTGTAAGGTAGTGTTCAGTACTAATCATAAAACTTTAATCTTATAACTTTAAATAGAGCATCTAAAAAGTAACAGGCGCATTGTCTTGATGTGTTCTTGCTACAGATATTAAAACACAGTTTAAGCACACTCTAGGTAGTTTTGTGCAATTCAACTTGACCTCGTCTAATATGAATGAAATGGTCTATCACTCAACAAAGATGGAGCTATGTATGAACCCACATTCAAAAACTCGCTTTTTTTTTTTTTAATGACTTGTCTACCTCAAAGATAGTTGTTATCAATTAATACTTTAGCCCCATTTAAGATCAATAACACTCAAACAAAGTAAGAGTAAGTAAAATGTCGTGAGTACTAAGAGATAAAAATCATATACAGAGCGTGTTCAAAAAAATGTAAAGTTGGTTGCACCCTAAATTAGTGTTTGTTCTATCAAATTGTTTAAATAAATGAAACCTAAAAAATCTCAAAAGGAGAACTAATAATATAGATTATTATATTATGATCCACAGTATTGAACTCAACAAGTTATTTACATTAGTAGTCAAATCAAATAATTATTAACACAAGTTATATATATTAATTTGATCAACTCACATAATAAATCTAAAGTGAAATAGGGGTTGTGATGTAAGCACTAGAGCTAAGTTATAGCAGTGCGAATAGAGCTTGGGTCAAAACAAAGAACAATGAAAAATAATGTTTTTCAAAAGACGAAAAACCAGTTACTCGCGCATTTGTGTTAGAATAGGTTGTCTAAGCTGGTAAATTATCAAAGAAAGTCATTTTTTCAATGGTAATCTCTTAGACTAGGCGTCTATAGTAGATGATCAAGAAGATTAAGAAATCATTGTGTGTGTCAGGAAGAGCAGGAACAATGCAGTCTTAGCAGGTTAATAAGAGGCTAGGTAGGAAATACGGAGATAAGATTTCGAGTATTGTTCTCACAATAATCGATTTTAGACAGGAGTTAATGGTAAAAGAACAGAGTCACCGAAATTTTGAAGCGAAGGATCAAAACACATTGCGGAAAAACAGCTAGAGAGAAGCAGGAAAAGATTAGTTTTTTTTTTGTGTGCTCGAGATAAGTAATGTGGTGGCTAGTGACATAGACTCATATCTATCATCGCTGCAATGCAGACTAGATCAGTTATCATAGTTGTGCCTGTACTGTGGTTAGTGCTAACGTGTGGGTTAGGGTGAGTATTGACGACACATATGGATTTGTCCCTCCACGTTATAGGTGGGCGTGAGTGTAGCCTCGCTAGACGAGATTTTTGTTTGACTACACAATATTAGCAAATTAACTCATCATAATACCATTCTTGTTATGCTCGTTCAAAAATTCAACCACAAAAATTAGGGTTAATATTGGTTAGGAAGAGAGTGAAGGTTGGTATCGTCAAAATTAGGTTAAGAGTTGAGTTAGACGGTAACTAGTTTGAATTGGGATAGAATGTAACGGTGTTAAAATTAGATGTTTTGGGTCATTAAGGGTATAAAGCATATCTTATCTTAACGTCAGGAAGGGTAACCTGAGACGTTGTTTAACAAAAGTCGAGGTTTACATGAGCTATTAGGCTAAAATCTAAGGCCAATGGTGACTAGGAAAAATCCATAAGTTTACGAATAATGCTTCATCATTTCAACTATTTTCAACGATCTCATAACGATAATTTTATAAGTTATTATTCGTGTTATTCTATTAAAGTAACACTCTCTGCCGATCAATTTCGTCTTATTACCCCACTATCACTACTTCATTCATTTCCCCTTACTTTTCTCTTTCATACACTAACTCCTCAATCCTATTTTTACTTCTTACCTCACTCATAGATGAAGTATGATACATTTATTCTAGTTTCCTCCGAACAATAAGTGCCAAATTATTTAATTATCAGAAAGAGTATGCTATTTTGAATCATTAACAGATAATATAATTTATAGTAATGAATAAAATAAATGATTTACTTCGTAGTAAGAAATTAAAAAAAGGGATTTTTCCCCATATTACCCTGATTTAAGCTAATAACCCATAACCCCTGTTTTTAGAAACGCCTCATATACCCCGACATTAAGAGAAATAACCCAAATACCCTTAATGAAGCCCAAAAACCGTTAAATTTAACACCATTAGTCCTTAAGGTCAATTAACCCCTTCTTCAACATCCATACTACTCGAAATATCCATATTCATTGAAAAAGGTACTTTCTGCAAAAAACACTTGGATTTTTTCATATGATTTCTCAAATATTCATTCAAATTCGCATTTCTCTCCTTTAGGTTTTAATTTAATTTCTCCCCACAAAAGTTGTCTGCCAATTTTTTTGAATAAGCCATGATTCACACCATGTAATCCATGTACAAACCTAATACTACTGCCTGGCTTGAAGCTCCTTCTGCTGTCTTTCTTCCTTCTAGGGTTTCTTTCCAATTCTCGCGCGCAATTCTCTCGATTCTTCTCGTTATTGAGCCATTCTTTGTCGTCCAATTAGGGTTGAAATATCAGGGATTCGCAATTCCTAGTATTTGTGGAGGAGGAGAATGTGTACGTTTAATCTAGATTCGAGCAAATAGTGATACTGGAATTTACGCCCAGTTCTTCCGTCGTCGGAAAGAACAAGAGCGAAACAGGTGATAAAAGCGGGACGAACGACTTCTACTCTCGCCGTATCGTCGTCGTCGTCTTCGCCGAGAGGAGATAGAGGGAAAAGGGCTGGTTAGGGTAATGGCGGGAATCTCTATTCGAGCGTGTGCAGCCGTTTAATGACAACTCAAAGAAAATGGGGTGTTGCTTTTGCAATTGGGATTTGTGATGTTTGTTATGAGGCTTCTCAGGCCTGGGATTCCCTTACCGGGGTCGGAACCTAGGCCACCGACGACATTTTGCTTAGCCGTGCCTATAGCGAGTTCTTGAGCCAAGATTAATGGGAATCAGGTTCAGAAGGTTGAGGTTGAGGTGAGGTTTGATGGAGTGGGGCTGTTGTCTCCAACCCTGTTTTGCTCCCAAATCAGATTGGGCTTAACTTAGTTAGGATGAAATTGATTCAAGTCATATTTGAGTGGAAATTCATTTGGTTGGCTTCGAGTGGAAATTCATTTGTTTGACTGAGTTGGATCACCATTACGCATAAACCAGATTTGGGTGTTAAATGAGAGTGAATAGGGGGTTAATTGACTTAAAGACTAAAGGTGTTAAAATTTAACGGTTTGGCTTCATTAAGGGTATTTGGGTTATTTTTCCTAATGTCGGGGTTATATGAGCGTTTTCTAAAAACATGGGGGTATATGGGTTATTAGGCTTAAAGTCAGGGGTATATGGGGAAAAATCCCATAATAAAATAATAGTTATGATTATTGTTGAGAAGGAAATATTTTATATATATTATGTGAATATAAAAGGTAGCAATATCATTATTGCCAATTTGCCATAGAGCATTGATAGGCTAATGAAAAATACAACTAAAATAACTACAACAATAGAACTAAAATATAATAATAGTAATAATTTTTAGGGAAATTTCTCCTATACCACTGAGATTAAGCCTAATATACATATACTCCTGAGCTTTTCGATTTACCTCATATACCCCTGA
>SNQN01002551.1:0-13695 GCA_008642245.1 Bassia scoparia | reverse complement strand
TGAGGTTAGGGGTTAATAGCTCACGTAACCCCGACGCTACAAAATGCCTAACATTAGGCCTGATCACGGATCGGATATTCAAATCCAAAAATTCTCAAATTTGATCCGTATCCGACCCGAAATGCTCTGAATATTCGAAAATTTTCGGATCGAATACTTCAATTGTCCAATATCTGAAATTTCTCTAATTTTTATGGGATAAATACAACTAAAACATTATTTGTACCCCCAAATGCACCCAATAATTTTTTTTATACATTCACTCGATTCACTTTTTTGGGTTAATCTGAATTCGGGCTCAATTATGAATTTATGAGTGGTTAGATTCCGGTCCATACTCCATAGTCCATACCCCATCATTGTTGTGGTGAATCCTGGTGAGTACGTGTAAACTCTCGTGTTGCCCTTTTCTGTTGTAAGCGTTGTTGGTTTTTCTTTCTGTTTTTCACAAACCAAACTTCACATTTCCAGTTTCCAAATCCATCATAAAGTTAACCGGTCACCGTACTCATCGATACTCCGACCGGCCGGCGTCCATCACTGATTAAGCCGGTAACCGGTAATCCACACTCCACTACTATCTTATTCACAAATTCCTTCTTCTAATTTCATACTTCTTATCATATTCAATGTTTCTGCTGTAAGTTATAACTTAATCATCTTTTTTTAGGTTAGAGCTAAATTTTTAAATTTGAGGATAACATTTATTCAATTGAAATTTCGATTACATTACACTTATACTTGCTGATTGTAATACTTACTTGCAACCTTTTCTTGTGTAATTTCATCCTATTTTTTTATTGGTTGTTCAGTAATTTTCATTGTTGTTTAGATTTTTATTGCAAAAGTATCTAGTAATTGATTTCCTTGATTTTCCTTAAGTTTTTCGATTAATTGCAATCATCTCTGCTAATTAATTGGTGAGGAATCATATTGGATCGTGGGATGTTGTTAGTTTTCACCCAATGCATATTTCAAACTGTTTTGCTTATTATGATTTTTACTAATTAAATGTAAAATAATAGCAGAAATTGAAAGATTTGTTGAATTTGCATTGAGCATGAAATTCAAAAATCATAATATTGCAATTTGAATGGAGCGACAAAATATTCTGATTGGGCTGTCAGAATTGATTTTCTTATTTGTTGAACTTATATATACACTTCTAACAAAACGGAGGAAGTATTATTTTTTTTTTTTACTTTCAAATTTCGGAATTGCAGCATTGTTGCTCAGTGTTCTCAGGCTGGTAGCTTGTAATCTTAGATTTTCTTAATGCTATCTGTACTGAATCGAACTGATTTCATCCCATTTATTGGTTTCCTCGCAAGACTAGTAGCTCGCCTAAGTTTGGTTTTAAAGTTTGTAATTTTAGTTTCATGCTTAATTTGTATGAATTTAATGCTTTTAGTCTAAGTTTTGAAAGGCTGATTGAATTATATGTAGCTGTGTAGTGTGTACAACTTAAGTCTTTGTTTGTTTTTGTAAAAATGTAGCAACGTTCGTTTTTCTTTACTTTCTATTTTCATCTTGTTTAGAATTTATCCTTTTTATTCATATATATTAAGGGCTTATAAAGTTTTACTGGATGATTTGAATTTATTTTGTCCTTTTGATATATTTCAGGTGTACTTGGCTACTGTGAGATCTGAGAAAGATTGCTAACTCTGGTTAAGCATGAGCAATTCATTGAGCATAGAACCGTTTAATAGGTGAATTTTTTTCTAACCTTCTTCAGAAGTCAGAACGTATTTGTTTACATATTCTCATCTCAAGCAACTTAAAATGTTTTTCAACTCTGTATCAGTGTATTGTTGTTTTAAGAAAATATGTGGACTTCCTTCTAATTTTGTGCAGGCTGGTAAAGCTTACAGCTCGTGCATTTTATGATGACATATCAACAAAGGGAGATGCTCAACCTAAGATGAGTCGTGGTGATAATCGGGGAATGGCGGTGGTTATTCTTGATGCACTTACTAGGTATGTGCTGTTGATCTTCAAAAAAGTATTCTGTTCCTATCTTGTATTCTTGAGAAATGTGGTGAATGTTGGTAAATTAAGTGGGAGAATGTAGCTGATGAGGGTAAGCGGTCCATTCTGCTGGATAATTTGGGATATATTATGAAAGAGATGGTGGATGGGTTGAGTTAGTGAGACCATTGGTGAGTTATATAGAGGTGAAACGTGAAAACCACAAAAAGAGAGATTCCGATGGAAAAGGCAAACAGGAGTGAACTGTAAATAATGAAGGAACAACAAAGAGAACTAGAGGGAGTAACATTTCTCATTTGGACTACTTTATAAATTTATCTACGTTAGCGTCAAAACTTGATGCAAAGCTGTTCTTTTGTATCATAGGTCCTCTCAGAGCCGCACTTCTATATACACAAGTATGCTTTTAAATTGACATTATTTTGGACAAGGAATGTTTTGTTTGAAGTTTGAACTTAACTTGTGTGAAAAAATGTGGTCTATTCTTATTCATGTTGAATAGATTGGGGATTTATTTGTTCAAGTTTAGGTGAATGTTGAAACTGTCAAGTTCCTCCAATTCTTTCTTTTTTCTCTTTTCTTCTCAAAATCTTATTTTTCCCGTGCTTCTTTCAATTGCGACTTTCATTGAGTCTCAAATGGTTTATATTAATGTCTAAAATCTGCATATCACCTGCTACACGCATATTGGCAATTTCGTTTTGAAGTGGGACTCAAAACTCATTTGAACCTAGTTATAGCAGCAGATCACATCATTACTAGATTAAAGAATTGAAAAAGATATAAAAGATTCTCCATTTTCATTGAAGCATACAAGAACATTAGATTGATCTCTTTTTGTACTGCTCATCTCAATTCCAGACGTCAATGGGCAAGAGAGGAAGATCTAGCAAAGGATTTGAAACTTCATTTGAAGCAACTTCGTCGGACATTGCAGTTTTTTGAGGAAGAAAAGTTGGTCATGCGTGATCATAGAAAAGAGGTTTGTTTTTCTAATTTTCTTCCGGTCACCACACATTAATTCTTAACTTTATGAACCATCTACATGTAGGTTTGTACAAGTGTATTGACTTAGGTATTCCTATTCATTCCTAGCAGATGTATCAGGCTTGCTAACTTATGTTGTTTGAGGTATCTCTATTTTGTCCACCAGTCTCTTGAATAGTACATTTCGATAGAGAAGATGATGATTTAAACCTTTTGTCCTGGAATTTTGTAATTGATGCATGTATTAGCTATGGCCTATGGTATACTCCTAGCTTCTTTGTCTAGCCAAAATTTTAAATGGGAAATCAAATTTTTTTTAGGAAGTGGAAAAAATTAGATTTATTTCGTTGGCAAAAGGATTATGATTTGAGCTGCCTGGAAACACGACAAGATGGAGGATTTTACTTACCTAGGCCCRCCTAGGTAAGTGAAGTTTCCATAAAATTAATTTTTCTATGATCAACGAAAAAAGATTTTAAATTTCCTATAAACTAGAATTGCTTGTGAAGAAGAACGCTAGTTCCTTTCACAGCATGGTGAAGAGGCAAGTTGCAAAGTAATTTGAATGCGAGAGCTTGTAATGTTAGTGTCAATGAACCATAACTTGCCCACCAACTTAGGGGATCTTCGTGCTCCCTAGCTTCCATTACATGAGCTTCACTAAAAAAGCCCAAAGTACCAGAGAATTGTTTATATTCAGCATAAACTTTGCGTAGATCATTAGAGCATAAATWTGGACAACTCTCGTGTACTTTGGGCTTTTTTTTTTTTAATGAAGCTCATGTAATGGAAGCTAGGGCACACAAAGATCCCCTATGTTGGTATGCAAATTATGGTTCATCAACACCAATATTACAACCTCTTGCATTCAAGTTACTTTCCAACCAGCCTCTTCATCATGTTGCCAAAGGAACTGGAGTTCTTTTTCTAACATTCAAACATCAAGAGAAACTGGCTAGCTTCTAGCACGGCAAAATATCTAGTCTATGTTCACTCCAATTTGTGTATGCTGTTTAGAAAGAAGGAATATAATTTTGGTCCTTCAAAACTTTTGGAATGTTGGTAAGTTCATAGTAGTTTCAACTTAATGTACAAGTTTGATGCATTTTTTCTTCAATTTAGAACTATTTTTTATGACTAACTTAGACTATTTTGATGACTTAAATTTTTTGGGTGGGAAGTCTGATATTTAGTGTTATTATTCAATGAATGTCATTTATCCCATGTACGCGCTTTGGCAACACTGTGCACAAGTGTTACTTCATATCTGTGGTCTTACTTAGTTATGCTCAGGTTTTTTTTAAAAAAAAAAAAAAGAAATAACATTTATCAATCCTGTTATAGACTTGTGTGCACTGGAATGTAAGAAGGTGATGTAAGATGGAAAAAATGAAAAGAGGGGCACTAAAAGTGAGGGAAAATGAAGAAATTTAATTACAATGGAATAGTAAATAAGCAGCTTTCAAGTAGCTTGTAGCTGTGAACTCCAAAACTAATTTACAAAACAAAATGAATTCTCACTTCCTCAATAATTATTATTAGGGGTGATTATGATTCTGGCACAATGGTCTGTTCGTAAACAGTTCGAGCTCGGCTCGTTAGGGCTCGGTTCGAGTTCGAGCTCGGCTCGATATCTTAATGAGCCAAGTTGAGTTATCCCAAGCTCGGCTCCAAAAGCTCGTGAACAACTCGATTATTATTTTATATTAAAATAATAATATATTATGCATAAATACATAATAATAAATACCTCACTTATTAAATATGAGAAGGTTAACAAATTCATTACATAAAAAATGAACAAAACCAAGAAAATCAAAGAAGACGAGAGGACCAAGAATAATAATTAGTATAACTTGTTCGTGAACAATTCGTTAAAGGCTCGGTCAACGCTTGGTCAAAGCTCGGCTCTATAATTTTCGAGCTTGGCTCAAGCTCGAAAAAACTTAAACGAACACGAGACGAACTTAGCAAAGCTTGGTCTCAGCTCGACCAATAATCACTAATAGTTTTCCCCCTGGTTTCTCTTATTTATAGAACTAGCTTACTACTTGCTTGCTCTTCAAGTTAATTCTAGTAACTCCTGTACTACCCTTACCTTATGAGGTTGATCCTTCGCAATTACATGACATAGTTCTTTTTTGACGGAGTAAAATATCATTTTTTCCCCCCTTCAGTTTTGCTAGCAGTGTAAGTAGACACCCTTTTTTCATGTACTTGTGGGAGTTTAGTTAAGTAGACTTTTTGTTACTTCTGAGTTCTGACACAAACAGTTATTCTCTCATCTATTTATAAAGTTTTATCTATTTGAAATTCTTTCATTGCTTTTGTGATTGTCTTATATTTACTAATTTTTTTAGACAGCAAAAGGTGTAAGACTGCATGCTGCAGCAATTGCAGCCACGGCTGAAGCTCAGCGTTATGGAAGAGAGGGAGATGATAAGATTAAGCTGCATACTCATTCATACTGTTGCCTAGATTATGCGCAGGTTGACCCAATGATACTTTTGTTATGATTTTTTTTAATTCATTGGATTTTTCTTTTTCTCTTGTAATGCCTTCTTTTGTGATGAAATTAAATTGCTATAATACTCATTGAGTCATAGTAACTTGCTAAGCTTCAATTTGTTAGTTGGTGTTATTAACTACCATAATTTTTTACTGCTGGGAGATGTTGTCTAATCTTCTTACCACCCCATGATTATATTTGAATGTCAACTTTCATGTTCATTTTATAACTGGTAGTTAACTAGTTATATTCATGTCTTTCTTTTCTACAAATACACATCTAATGGATTCCAATGAGCTGATATTTCTAAAATATTGAGTAGATTTCCAAGGGCCTAAAATTACCTGCTCTTTCTTTCTTTTCTTTTTTTCTTTTTTTTGTGTGTGTTTGCAGATATATGATGTTGTGAGGTACAGAATGCATCGTATGAAGAAAAAATTGAAGGATGAATTGGATAGCAAGAACACAATCCAGGAGTATATATGCCCCGACTGTAATAAAAGGTGTGACCACTGGCTCACTTCTTGTGTGGAGCTTTAATGTATTTCAACATTTGCAGAAGCTAGAGAATTCTGATGTTGTATACCCAGATATACTGCTCTGGATGCAGCAAGGCTTATATCCGAAGATGGTGAAAATTTTCTTTGTGAAAATTGTAACGGAGAACTTGTGGCAGAAAGTGACAAATTAGTTGCTCAGGAAGTTGGAGATGCTGATGATAATATGCGAAGGCGCCGCCGTGAAAAGCTAAAAGAGATGCTTCAAAAAATGGAGGTTTGAAACTTTGTTATGTTGCTCTTAGGCTTTTACAGTGGCTTGCAATACCATTTTACATAGACCCTTGGTTATGCAAATATTGTTGTTATCCTGGCTGATTAATTGCATTCTATCTGAGACTTGTAGCAATATCTACGCATATCATCACGAAACAGCTATCTCCGTCTTTGTCTGATGTTCCTAGAGCTGCCTTATCTGTCTTTAAAAGCCTCCTGGCTCTTTTAGTGTCCCCCTTTCCCTCAGTTTTAATGTTTCTTGCTCATCTGGTGGAAATGTTTATCAAGACAGCATTGCACTTCTTATTTTTCTGGGGCTGTTCTGGTTGCCCCCTCTCCTCATTATTTGTTGGAGAACTTTATTAGTTATTTAGTTTTAGAAAATCTTGACTATCGGGGCCTGTTCTTCATGAGTTACATTAGTTAGTGTACAGAGAGAAAGAGAGAGAGATTTTGGCCAAGTTTTTGTTAATCCTAGTTGTTCTGACTTGGTGGGAAGGAGTTAGAAAAGATCTGAAACAGTTGGATTTGCAAGAGAGTGAGGCTCTCGATCGGAGGGAGTGGAGGAGGAAAATTTATGTGGATGACCTCCCGGAATAATCACATTTGGTTCATGTTAGCCGACCCCACATATGGGATTAAGGCTATGATTGATTGATTGATTGATAGTTGTTCTGACTTGACAGACTTTCTTCTAGCTCTAGATTGACATGTCCATCCTTCTTTAAATTTTTCTGATTTCCTTGCTTTAGCATTTCCGCAATGAATATTTCCCTCCATGGATTTGTGTATGGTCATCTAATTATTGGTATGATCATTGTAAAAGGCTGGAGAGAATGAGAGATCCTCTCTCTACGTAAAATGCCGACATCAATGTCAAAAAAAAAAGGCATAATGATCATTATTTTAAATATGAATAGTAATAATGATCTCTTGTTGAAAATTCCCACTCCCCTATCCTATCTGTTGAGGTTGTGTTGTAGAGTTGACTACTTTTTTTACCCTCCGGGTCATTACGCATCTTGTTCCTTATGTTGACTTTTTTTAATTGAAGCTGCCTACGGTGGACAAAATGAGTGCTTGAGGAGAAAAAACTAACATGTTACACGTCCATTACATAGGTTTAGTCAGGATGAACTTTTACTGCATTACTCGATGTGTAATTGAGATTCATTAGCAGCAATGACAGTGGGATATTAATTCTTAGCAACAAGATAAATTATGGGATATTAATTCCCTCAACAAATTATAGGATATTAATACTCAGCAACAATGATATGCTTTAGATTTACATGGTTAGCTAGAAAGTAACCCAAAAGCCTAAAATGATGTGGACAAATTGATAGGCTTTAGCTGCGCCGGCGCCACAATATTAGCATCTAATGAGAACTCTTCAATGGACCAAAAGATTGTACTCCAACATTGTTAATTCCAATCATTAGCTTCAAAGAGTTCTTTTTGTCAAGATAAGTTATAAGTACTCAAGAAGAGATATTTCACGTTATGTAGCAAAAGAAAGCTCAAAAGAATCATATATGGAGAAAGTATGACAAATAACAGTTGAATAAAGCATACAATATCCGTATTTTATCAACTTATCAATATTCTTAGAGTTGCTTTGTTCAATAGTTTTGACTGCTTCTATCTTCACAGTATTTGCTCATCACAGTATAGTAGTATGCTTACTGAGTCATTTTTGTTTATAATTTCTACTTGGCATCTGCTTATTTTCTTGGAATTTCAGATTGTGGACGGAAAAATTATGAACTTTTTTGCATTATACTACCTCCGTTCCAGTTTATTCTTTACGTTTGTTGTTTAGGATAAAAGGAGAGAGAGTTTAAAAATGAAATATCTTCATGTACGTAAGAACCACATATTCAAATGAGATCTTGTTAGATTCGTCTAATGTGTGGTTTTTTTAAGTTTTTTATTAGTGTAAAATATTAATGTTTAAACATATGCATCGATAATTGTGCAAAAGGTAAACGTAAAGAATAAATTGGAATGGGGGAGTGTGAGCAGTTCTCAGGGATGACAGAAGCTTATATAATATATATGTACTATTACAGGAAACGCTCAAGCCTTTAGTGGAGCAACTCAATAGAGTAAAAGATTTGGCGGTTCCTGATTTTGGAACTCTGCAGGCATGGGAAGTTAAAGCTAGTGCTGCTGCACGTGCAGCAGCTGGTGACAATCCCAATGATCTATATAGGTCATATCAAGGTGGAACACCAATGCCTTTTCTTGGAGACCCAAAGGTGAGAATCTGTCTTTATTGAACCAGTATTTTGTGCCTGTGATCACACTCTTGTACTTCTGTTCATTTTGGTGCATGTATGACACTTCAGATGTACTCATCTCATGGTCTTTAAAGAAGATTTATCATGTGTTTGTGCCTCTTGTTTTCTTCTAAATGAATGGAATTGTGGACAACAGACAATACCAAATAGGATTTTGGTCTCAATTTTTGGGAATGGCAGGGACATTTTATGATGATCTGATATCTATTTCTTATCAAGTTTTAGAGAAATTACATAATGTATATCATGGCAGTTGGTTAATGGGGTCATTTTTGTGTTGTCACTAGATTCATGTTGCAATCAGTGGTGTGGAAGATAAGGAAGACTCTAAATCTGGTGTTGGAAGCACACCTATGAAAGTTCTGCCTCCTTGGATGATCAAACAAGGTATGAGTTTAACCAAGGAGCAGCGCGGTGAGGTGAAAGAAGAGGTTAAGACTGATGTCACTTTAGAGCCATCTGGATCATTAGATGACAAGAAATCAATGGATGTTAAGGGTGGAAATGACCTTCAGGTTTGTCTATGAGAGCTCAATTTGTTTACAATCAGTGATAGTAGCTTATGGACAGTCTTTTACCTTTTATCTGGCTTACTTTTTATGTAGGATGAGTATTATAAAGCTTATTATGCTGCTATCTTGGAACGACAACGGGAACAAGATGCAAAGGTGCAGCAGGATGGATCTAGTGGAGATGTTTCGGTTCAACAGTCATCTTCAGATCGTCAAGTTGGTATGAAATCAAAACGTGAGGATGAGAGCGAAGATGAGAATGTGTGGGAAGAAGCTGTTCCTGCAGGTACATTTCTGTTTTGTGTTATCTGTCTCTGTCCTATAGTACTTTTTAGTGGAATGTCATAATATCATGCATAGGTGGCTATATGGGATTACATTGATCATCTACTAATCAGGGAACTCTTTCGGGGGCTTCCCCTCATCTCCTCTCTTCATTTAGTCAAGGTTTTAGGGCTTTGGACACTGTTCTTTGCAACTACGTATCTTTTTTTCCCCCATTTAAAATGAATGCTGATCAGGAATAATACTTGTAGCAAGTTCTTATAAGTTGAGGAATAATTGATAAATTTTGACCAAGTACTGAGGCTCTTTGATACGATCTAATAAGCTCTGATAGGTTCAGGCCYGGGGAAAGAGGTCTTAATAAGTTCTTATGATTCCTAATAAGTTTTGATAAGGAAAAGTAAAATAAGTTCAGAATAATCTAAGGCCAAGAGAATTCACGTTTATGGGGTTTGTTTTGATTCTTATCTGTGAGCATTGTAGTGTTGAACTTGGAATTCAGTGTCTGAATTTTAGCATATAGATGCTTTCTCAGTTGTGGGTGGTATTTGTATCACATTTGTTGAAGGTTTACTTATACCTTTTGCTATGCAGAGAAATCCACAGAAACATTCAAGGTTGACTTGAACGTTGAAGCTAATGCTCTAGTAGAGGAGGATAATGACGACGAGGAGGATGTTGAGTGGGAAGATGGGTAATACTCGAATTCGTGGAGCCAAACCTGATGCAGCAGTTTTATGTTCAAGACGCTGTAATTGTAGTGAAGCATTGTTAGAATACGCTGACAATGCACTTGTCACCACCTCGCGAGAATGCTAAATTATTGAGAGGTTGAATGGATCCTAATTTGGACCACATTCTTTATCGCTTAAAATGACTTCTCCTTGCTAAATTGCTAGTCATACATACTGTTGATATGTACATGTTATGATCCTCCAATAATTCAGTGAGGGACAACAAAGGAAGAATGCAACATATATTGAATTTGGAGGATCATAGCTTTAGTTCTGAATTTCCGAAAGTGGTTAAAATGATAGCTTCAATTTTCTTTAGGTTAAAATGATTAAAAATTCTTGTACTGCATCGATGATAGAATTCAGTATACTGAATTCCTGATGTTTATCATACCCAAAAATAAATAAATAAAAATAGACAAAATCGATCGCAACAGTACGAATTTGGGTCAAGGTGCAAGTCACGACACAAACTTGATTTAGTACAGAGGGCAATTTAAACTTAGCATAAATGAGAACAAAGCTTGAATTTGTGAACTTTCAATGTATTTACCCTTCAAGTTTATGGTACACTTTACACCAAGCCAAGTTAGACTGTCGGACTGGATCTAAGTTTGTGTTCTCTCAACCAATTTACCAGAAAATAATTGTGGACTACAATAGGTTCAAAATAGAATGCATAAAAAAAATTCAAACAAAATGAAAATAAGCTGTTTGATTTATCATAGCCTTAAGGGTTATGTATATCATTTTTCTTAATATATTTAGGAAATTATGGAAAAATCATTAACTTTTGACATTTTGTTAAAAAATAACTAATTGTGTTTTTTTAACCACTATAACTTCGTTTAAAATTGAATACTTGGAATGTTATTTTGGGCACAGTGATGAGCAAATGATGAGTGGTGAGGTCGGATGGAAAAAATATGGCCATGAGTAAATGTTTTAAATATCTTGAGACAATCATCCAAAAGAATGGTGATATTGTTCGAGATGTGGCTTCTAGAGTCATAGGATTAAGTCAATGTGACTTAAATGGAGAGCGGCTACGGGAATGTTGTGCGATCGAAACATCCATCTAAAGTTGAATGGAAAATTCTACAGGACTGCTTTAAAACCAGTATTCCTCTATGGTATAGAATGTTGAGCCTCCAAGAAAGAGCATATTCAAAAGGTAAGGGACATCGAGATGTGGATGCTGATATGGATGTGCGAGAATACTATACGGGATAGAATCATAAATGAAGTTATTTGTGAGAAAGTTAGTGTTGCGGATGTTGCAATCGAGTTAAGGGAAAATCGTTTGCTTTGGTTTGGACATGTAAGACGGCGATCTCAAAGGGCATCGATGCGAAGGGAGCGAGAGAGTGGCATCAAGGTGATTTTAAATGAGGTAGAGGGAGATCGAAAATGACTTGGTGGAAAGAGTTAAAAAAAAAGATTTGAAAATAGTTAGATTTTTTTTTGACAGGAAAAATAGTTGGATTTGCAATATAATGAAGCTCTCGATTATGTAGAGTAGGGAAGGAAAATCTATGTGGATGACTTTTCGAGATAATCACTCTTGATTTATGTTAGCCGGCTCCACTTATGAGAATAAGACTCTGATTAATTGGTTGATATAATTTTGTTTAAACTTTGTAAAACTTAACCTTTGATTGTATAAAGGCTCTGATCGATTGGTTAATACGTATGTATAGGCATATAAAACTTAGATTCTCTACGATATAAATGTTGGATTTGTCACTTGTCATGTATACGACTCACAATATATTTCTGACTTGGACATTATACGTAACTTGATTACCAGAAATTGGGTAATATATAATACGTAACTTGGACAACCAAACTCAAGAAATTCTGTTTAAGTTTATACTATAAATTATCTTACTTAATGATCAGAAATTTGACACCAGTTTTTATTGCATAAATAAATTAATAAAATTATGCTTCTATTTTTTTATGTCTCATTAATGTGGTTGGCTGTATGCCAACTATACAAAAGTTTAATTTAATTGCAASAACAATTGGATTAGATTTTTTCTCCAAATTTGGTTGGACAAAAACGAATCGTATTAAGTATATATTGTGTATATATATATAATCATAATGTACGAATACACTAACTGTAGAATCAGAACCAAGATCTTAATAAATCTAATTTTCATGATTCATAAATCTTTGGATTAGTTTGTATAATCTTGGGAATCTCTTCCCTTAAATTTCCGGTTCTACCGTCCAAATTTATATAATTGGCTTTGTCAAAGAATTATTATAATCCTAGCGAAACGCCGTTAACGTGCCAATATGGTATTGTATGTACTTTGTTTAATAATTATACGAATACCATTGTATAATTACTATCAGACATTCAGTGTAYTTGTATCATGCACATTCATAAATTCGGCCCTATATTCTATTGCATTAAGCGCTATTTAGAATTGTAAGGAAAATATTTAATACAAAGTATATATAAGAGTACATGAAAGTATAAATGTGTGTTTATTAAATTAAAGTACAATTTTTTATTTGAAAAAATGGAAACGAATAATCCCACCTTTTGGTGATCTTCAATGAATAATCTGAACTGAGCAATATTACGGAATATACTAATCTTTTACCCTTGTTTTCAACAATTATACTAAATGACCTGAAACTTGATAATCAAATCATTCACTCATTTTACCCATTTTTTCTACTTTTCCTTTTTTTCTTTTTTTTCTTATATTTTTAAAAAGCCTCATCGTCTCAAACCACCACCCTCAAATCGCCACCCTCCCTCGCTGGCCCTCAGACCTCCTCCACCACCCTCCCTCGCCGCTCCTCAGATGTCCTCCCCCACCCCAGTCGCCGCCCCTCACACCTCCTCCCCACCCCCGAAAACAACCCCACCCTCGAAAATAACCCTCCATCACCCGAAAACAACCTGTCACCTCGAAAACAACCCTCCACCACTCGTCTCTCTTCCCTCTCCCCTCGCCACCCCTTAGCGATTTAGATTTGATGTTGAATTTGATTTTGACTTTTTTTTTTATTTTCCTTTTCGATTTCGATTTTGATTTTTTTTCTTGATTTTGATTTTCGATTTGATTTGAGGATTTGAGTTTTGATTTGGGGATTATGGTTATGAAGTGGTTGCGAGGGTGGTTGGGTGTGCGAAGTGGTTGAATTGATGGGTGTGCGAAGTGGTTGATGGGTGTGCAAAGGGGGGTGCGGATGGATGTGGATGGCAGTGGTGGTGGCAGCAGGTATTGTTATTATTGTTATTATTATTAMTAMTAGTAGTAGTAGTTATTGTTATTATTATTAGTAATAGTAGCAGTAGCAGTAGTAGTTGTTGTTACAAGAGTAACGAGAGATGTGAGGTGGAATACAAGGGGTGATTAGGCTCTCCCTAGTCACGRCTGACGTGGAAGTCGGATGATCTGAAGTGAAACGTCGAGAGGTTGTGAAACCAGAAAAGCTCTCGACTCAGGGACCTCTAGACTGAATGGCTCTGGACTGAA
The DNA here is from genome assembly GCA_008642245.1 of Bassia scoparia. Taxonomy (NCBI): domain Eukaryota; kingdom Viridiplantae; phylum Streptophyta; class Magnoliopsida; order Caryophyllales; family Amaranthaceae; genus Bassia; species Bassia scoparia. Next base: position 94 of record SNQN01002551.1, on the reverse strand, counting down.
CAGACTTCTGGACTTCGTAGGCTCTGGACTGAACAAGCTCTCGTCCACAGGGCTCTCGTGCAACCTGAAACAAAGGAGATAATCTATTGATTAT
>SNQN01002550.1:38838-53100 GCA_008642245.1 Bassia scoparia | reverse complement strand
CTCGTTTGTGTCTCAATAGCAATTCAATCGAAAGGCGAATTCCTTGATTTTTATTCAACCAATCGATTGTTGCCAGAGGACAAGTGAGCGAGGACATTACAGTAAATATATCCCTACTAACCTTTGTCTTCATGTCTCTTAGTATTATACAATCTACCGGTATGTAAGGATTGTAAACAAGACCGGAATTTATCGTTGTGTCACTTAAAAGTCAGATATCTTGGACAACGGGTTCTAAGCACCGTATATTAACATTGACTAACAATCAAGTGATCGCCTGTCTGATAAGATTCTTCGCTCGTACATATAGCAACTCACACTAGTATTAGTGGTTTTCAAATCAAATCAATAGGCTCCTTTTGAATTCGATTGTTTATGATTTAGGAACTACAATGAGACCGAGTAGAGGCCGATACATGCGGCGAATTGGGTTACAGATCTGATTCAGACCATTCCCCGAACCCACGACTGGTTACTTATTGGACGTGGGGCCATTAAATTGGCACCAATGTTTCGGGCGTCCGTGAATAACCCTATATAGGCACGGTGCGATCCCTCAATTCGACGGACACCACCCCAACGCATTCACATGCGGATTCCATGGCTCAACTCCAGACACTGAACGCATCGAAGTCAACGCCCCTTTGCCTAAGGCGGGCGAACCCTACAAATAAATAGTAACTACTATTTTTAGTAATAATAGGTTAGTGCGCCTTCAGGGTCAAATCGATAGGCTATTTGTATTCAATAATTATGACTTATGGAACTACAATGAGACCGAGTAGAGGCCGCTACATGCGGGCAGATTGAGTCAAAGATCTAGTCTGTACCATGTCCCCGAACCCACAATCTTGTTACTGGACCTATCTATGGGGCCATTAGTTTAGCACCAATGTTTCGGGCATCCGTGATTAACCTGTATAGGTACGGTGGCGATCCCCTCAATTCGACAACATAGCCCAACGCATTACATGCGGATTCCATGGCWCAATTCCATGACACTGAAGCTGAGGTCAACCCTTGAAGAGGGTGAAGCCTTACAGATACGTAGGRAGCCTCTGCTCGAGGTTCCACCAAATTAATGAAAACAAAGAGGTCATTTTCATCATTGTGTTGGTTAATTTTTTCTAGAAGTCTTAAGCACAACTTTTCTTTATTCTAGAACTTGACATAGGCTCGAGTTTGAACCTACATCTCTTAGCCAGCCACATYAATCCCCTCATATTGTCACCCTTAGTCACAAATTGAGTCCTTTTATTTTATAGATCCATAGCTTTTCTTTCTACAACCTTTAGGACTCTCTTACTCATCCGAATGCAACCATAGAGTCAGGCTCTTTCTCATGTAGTCAAAGTTGCACATCAGTCACCTCCAACAAGCCGTGTCAAAGTGTGGAGGGCGTACATCAACAAAAAAAGTCCTCATTCCTTGTTCCTTTCCTGAAGGAGCAACAAAACTCAGGTTCTTGACTTTAGTGATCATAACCAAATTTAGAAGAAGTAAACATGGCACATCAATGGTAACTCTAATAAGGTTGGGGCCTACAGCGTCACTATAGTTTSCACACATACAATTGACTCAACAAGGCAAGGTCACAGTTYGTTGAGAGCTTTACATTAACATAAGGGTTCTCATTCCAGCAACACGCTCTCTGCCCGAGGAAGCAACAGATTTAAGTTCCTGACTTAAGTGTACATCTTCGTTACTTGACAAGCCTTCAGTAAGCAACTACTTGTGCCCTACAAGTATTGCAATGATCTTTGCACCACCACTCGGAGTCATTAGGAGCTTACAACAAAAGAAGCAAGATCCTTACATTTGAAACACATTCAACTTCAGCAGATCAAGTACCTTGTGTGCTTCCTATTCCGAGATCATATTGATCACTGTGCTCTTTCACAAGCAACAAACTCATGTTCATGACTTGAGTCAACACCGTGTCTCGGCATATCAAAATCGGGGGGCTCATAGCGGAAAGGGAAGACCTACAGGCAGCTCATGACATCTGCATGATCACTCCTAAAGCACAGAGCATGGAACRATCAATGAAGATTCAGCAACATATTAGGTCCAAGTCCTTGACCGACCTTACAACTAAAACAAGTGCAAATCATCTCAATACCGTAACAAAGGCSCTAGACGCTAAAGGTTCAGCACCGCAAAGGTTCATCTGCAACACCGCTACAATACAAGAGGCCCATATTCAGGGGGCTACCATTGCACTAATGATAGCCAAACAATGCCTCTTTCAACACAGTTTGCAAAGGAAGTGTTCATCTCAACATGTTGGGGGCTTGAGCCAAAACTTTAGTCATGAAGGCTTTATCTTGCATGTATTTCAAAAACTACATTAACATGTATTTGCTTCCTTGACTGAGTGTTCAATAAAAGTCATTGCATCCCACAAATCTTTGCACTATAGTCCTTGCAAACTAGGTCTAAGCCGAGTTGACTTGTGAGTCCATAGTCAAAACACAAAAGCTCCAAAAGAGTTAAGTCAATGCATCATATAAGTTACAAAAAGAGAGAGGATAGGAGCTACGTTACGAAGAATAACATTGTAGATATAGATATGATAGATAGAGTATGATAGATATATGAGCATTATATATGAGACATTTTTAAAGAAAAAGTGAGGATCAGTGGAATATATATGAGAATGTAGAATAGATGCTATTGAATTATGGAATTAAACTCGTCATAAAGTCAGCAGTAGATAGAACCAGATGCAATAATCAGATATTTAAAGGAGCAGGTAGTAGATATCATATACTAGTAAACTTAATTGTGATAAGACATTATCCACGAGTGTGAAGCGAGAACATAGAAGATTAGTAAAAAGACATTCGTAGTGACAAAATAATTAAGAGACAGTGGGCTTATGAGTAGCACAAATACTTAAAACGCATCAATAGTAACTTATTATGTTGTATCTTTTCCACATGCCCTCTAGAGCCTGCACTATAAGAGGACGCTGAAGGTCATTGCAGATTTCTCCATCCTAATGGTTAACACTGCTGAAATATTTGTCAGAAAGGAATCATACCCTGCAACATAAAGATGTCTATAATATGTGAAGATCAAGATAAATCCAAGCAGTAGCCTGTCAATAAGAAGTGAGAGTTTTGTATGCTCTGCTGGTAACCGTTTCAAGAGTAGGTTTCATGAGAACATTTTCAAGGACAGTATAAGTCGATTTTTAGCTCTCTGAGTAGGCATACGTGCGTTACGCTTCTGGTAGTTTGAGATTATCTCAAGTGCCAAGACGATTTGTAGGGCTTATGAGAATGATCAGATTGACACAGGAGCACTTCAGAGAGTGATGATATCAAATATTGTCATCTCTGTATTTACAACCTGAGATATCCTAAGCCATGAAGTAATGGAAAAAACAAGAAGTGTATTTTGAGATACCACTTACTTGTCAAAATCGAGGTTAAGATTTTAGTCATAGAAGAAAAATAGAGAACGAATTCAAGGAACAATGTCTTCTAGATTTTCAAAGGTACTAACATATGAATGATAAGAAGATATAGACATGGGCCAACAAGCGGGTTAACTGTTGACTAACTTACTGTACAGTGCGACAAAACAGTTAACCCCATTCAAAACTAAATTCCATAAAAGTGTAGGCTTGCAGGCGCATCATAAAGCATGTATTACTGCTAATGCACTCCCATAGAATAGAATAATAATTTACTCAAAAAACATTACCTTAAAAACCAGTATCACATAATGAACCAATTGGTAAGGTGCTTATGCGCATTAGAAAACCAAGAAATTAAAGCTGGCTCCTTGTATTCATCAGTTGTGAGAAGATGTGAAAACTTATTTAGGGACAATGTTGTGGTGAAGACACAACCCAACAATAAATCATTTCGTGAAATGAGGTTTAACATGTCTTTTTTTTGAATATAGATATAGAGATATATATTATTGGACTTCTAAGCTCTGTTATGAATTAAATAGCAGAATTCAAAATTACACTGTTAGTTTTGAATAATTAGGATAAGCTAATTTCAATGTTTCTGTCATTATAACATTTCCTAATTTCATGTTCTATTGCACTTTTCACATTGCATATTAAAATTACTTAGGGAGTAATATATTTTCGAAATATAACGATATTAAGATTTTTGATTTTTTCCAAGTTCATCATAAGTTAAATCAATACGAAATATACAAGATTTTCTACGAATCTAGATGAAAAAGTATGAAATATGGTCATTTCAGGTTTCTCATAATATTTTATTTGTTTAACTCTTCTATTTTATTTTTAATTGTAATTATAATCATATAAAGAGGAAGAGATAAACACAAAAAGTCATGGGGTTTAAATCATTCAATAGTAAGCAGGTCAGATATATGTATATATATAAATTCACCACATATATAAAAGCAACTTTACAATTAGAAATAAACAAAAGAGATTATTTAAGGAATACTGTAAGCAATAGCTCCAGCAGAAACAACCAAACGAACAAACTCTAAATTTCGAGCAAATCGCACACGCTTTGAGATATTGCCGCAATGGAGATTTCAAAAGAAGAAATTTGGACGGATTCCCCTAAAAGCACTCAAAGAATAAGATGCGACAAATTTTGACTCCAAAAGCTCCTAAACTTGAATTTTCGAACAACCCCCATTTTCGTGATTTATGAGAACTATACATATATATAGACGGCGCACCAGTTTATTTGGTTTGTGTGAAACAATAAAAAAGTTGTGAGAGAAAGCAGGGGAGATTTGGGTAAGATTGTGAGGATTTTGTGAGAGGCAGATAGAGAGATTGGGAAAATATAGGTTAGTCTAGAAGAGAGGAGAGAGAATGTAAGGGTGCGTAGAAGAAGAGAGAGAGATAGTAGCTATTATAGGGAAATATATGAGATGTTTTTTGTTTGACCGTATGAGAGTTTTTAAGTGAGTTTTGTTTCGGGAAAAATTATTATCGACCGAAATGTCGATTGTTTAACCGTATGATATTTTCGATGGTAAAATATTTTTAAATTTTATATATATATTATATAATATATAGAGAGGGAGGTTGGGTGAAAAAAAAATATGATTACGGACGAAATTCGGGTCGGTTACAAGAAACCAAGGGTCGAATCCAGTATCCGGAATTTAATAGGTCGGTAATCACTATACCCGTCCAGTAGAATATTCGGTGGTATTAATGCCGTTGCGGTGGTGTCGGTGGTGTTAAGACGATTAGAATTTTTTTGGTCGATATTTTCCGGTGGAGCTTGAACCGAATTCTTGTGTGACCTAGGCAGCCTTTAATTATTAGATTAGATAGATATAGCTGCTTGAATAAACAAGCACTTTGTGTATACAGAAACCGGTAAATTGCAATGTCATAAAGCTAATAAGATATTTTCAATGGCAAATTAGGGTTATTTAGAGCTTTAATTCGGATTAACGCAATGTCGCAACAATTTATTAATCTATGTGATCTATTCCGTTAGCAGACATGTATGTGGACATGATTAGTAAGGATTTTTTTGTTGTTTTTTGACATAGGAGCTGCATGACAGGAAGTGAGACCTAATTGGGATAGCAGGGGGGGAGAGAGGAGATATAGATGATATATATTGTTAATTACTTAGAAAGTCCCAATAGCTTTGGTGCAAACGCGAATGGAGTCCTTCGCTTGCTTAGGTAATTATTGGGCATGGCTTAAACGGGTTCGGCTTCCAAAGAGTGCGGGACAACTTTCTACTTGTTTTCAAGTATAAACTCAACTGCAAGGATACTCACACTAATTAATCCCTGAGTGAGGGACAGACCCGTGACCGGTGACTACTCGCGCCATACAATGTTGTTGGATTAGTGAGGATAATTCAATAGGTTAAGATAAGAGATGTCTCATTAAAGTTTACAGGATGTCGGTCTGTCAATTACAAAAGTACCATAGGAACGAAGATGAAATAATTGGTATGTAGTACACGCCTGAAATGTGTTTCTCATAATTGAGTATCACGTAGAAAGTAAGTAAAGGTCTCGGCGTATGTGATGTTTAAGAATATCGGAAAAATGCTTTGTAAACTCAGGAAGTTAGTGAAATAGTGAGGTCGTATCTGGGATTATTGAGCAAGAGTCAAATAGATTGGGCAAACATATTTTTTTTGATTTTCGGTCGATGAATTCATAGGTTATTAAAGGTTTTCAACAAAGAGATTAAAAGTGACTGGCGATTCCTCAAATTCTTTTTTGATTTTTCAACATTGTAGCGTCAATTTTTCTGAAATCCGGCAATATTTCATTAAAATTTTTTCCACTGATTTTTTAATGATTTTTTATGAATTTTGCAGTAGATTTTAAAATAGCAGAAAAATACGCAGAATAGTGAATAATTAAGAAGATATTATCGGAATACGTAGGAACTTTAATGAACATTCTAGAAATTTTGGTTAGGAGAGCAGGGTGTTGGTGGTCGATAAGGGAATACGAATCTATGAGGAGAATGAAAAAATTAATATCGAGGTATTTGGAAATATATTATAGTGTTGCTAAGATTGAGTGTATTATAAGCAATGACGAGAGTATAATATGCTCTTCATTAGATGTAGATATATATAGAGATTATAGAGCGTATTATAGTCCATTTTGAGCGTCTTTATCAGTAGAGAGATAAAAGATATACGAGTATGAAAAAATATTTTTTGGAATTGAGTCTGCGTATTGCTATGAGGATGAGGTTAGCTCTCACCGGTGCGTTCTACGTCATACCCCAGCGTATTAGCGGGTTTTTCTGGCTCGTTTTGCCTCGTGTATATATACTGCGTGCTCGAGATAGAGAGAGAGTTGAAATCGAGATACAGAAACATCACATTTCACAGACTCAAGTCAAACACATAATACCTCAAGACTCAAAAACAATTCGATTTCAATTCAAGCTCGTTTTCGATAACAGCGAAATAAGGGTATGAATTGAGATTTCACAAAAAATTATTTCTCTTTTTCAATTATTTGTCACTTTTAATTTGACTGAGCATTGTAATTTTTGTAGAGTTTTAATTTAATTAGCAATTGTAGAATTAAATAGTATTAATCGTTCATAATAAAAAAGAAAGGAGTAAGGAATTTTATTATTCATATTTCAGATGTATTCATAGTTTTGATTTTCATATAATTATACATTATTGTCATATAACTCGTTGTATGTAACTAATTAGATTAATGAAGGGCGATTCATTTGCTTTACTTTTCTAAGATTTGGATTGTTTGCGGTGACAAGGGATGTGTTAAAGGTAAGAGATATATATAATTGCTGTTCTTAGGACACTTAGCACCACTAACTTTGTTTCATGTTTTTATGTATATATAAATTCAATCACACTGTATATATTGCCTTCAAGACGGAAATTTAATGTAATTGTCAACATTAAGCAAGATAATAACAATGGACAACCATTGGTTTTTTACTATCAGAACATTATAACATTAAAGAATAACAACAATCAACGTGATTGCTTGTCATTCGTCAACGAACAGTCTTGGTTTGTAACATATGGCACCACTATTTGTAGTTTCAAACTCATTCAATAGGATCTTTTTGAATATTAATATGTTTACTTAAATGTAATTATGGAACTACTAAATGAGACCGAGTGAGGAGAATAGAGAGAGGGATTGGGTTACAGATCTGATGTAATGTACCGACCAGATGGTTATTGATTGACGTGGGGCATTAATTTGGCACAATGATTTAGGGCAAGTCGTAAGAAACGGTATAGGCAGGTTGAGAGATATTAGACCAACGCATTCACTGCGATTCCATGGCTACTCCATGACATGAAGCTAAAGGTTAACGCCTGTGCTAAGGGGGGCGAGCACTACGTTTTTTGGCGAACTCTACTGGGCGATAATACAAATTTGGTGAGTGGAAAGATTTGAAAGTTTGATATTATATTCCATATCAATTGAATTTTGCTTGTGACCTATGATAAGATAGGTATGTCTAAGGCCAGTTGGTCCATATGGGCATGTTTTTCGAGACCTTAAGGGGGGATTTTATTTGGTTATTGGTTAATGATCATAAATGGCTAAGGAAGTCTATCTTCGATGGGGGAGTATGCACGTGTTACTTAAGTCGATCGTGTATAATTAAGGGCTATTCGGCTACATACATATAAGTATATAGATGAGAGTGAGATAGATAGAAGCTTACGATATTCTTAGATCTGGGTAACCCTATAGACTAAGGTAGATTAACAAGCGCTTATAGTTCATTAGATTACTGACCTTAGTGAATAATTTGGTTTTGTGCTTAATCAATGTGCTTGTTAAGTTGTGAATCTTTGTTGGTAACTTTTAGCCAATGCCGTCCTTACACTTATGGTGTTTGAGGTGTAAAGAGAGATATAGATATAGATCTCAGTTAGGCGGATTTCATCAATTCAATTTAAATCCATTGACTAGGTCTGACATTAGGTTAGATAACATCCAGAGTCTTAAGCCTGCTATATCAGATTCGATCCCTTTTGATTAAACTAATTAGGATTCTTCAATTCCATTCATTACCTTAAATTTGAATTCAAGAGATATAATATATATATATAGAGATATATAGATTGGTTACTTACTTCATCAAATTAATAGAGTATAGAGGATAGTTCATATGAGATCACCTGGATTCAATTTCAAGTGGCTGTAGGTTCTAAGGGTTTATTCTGTAATATATGGATAAATCATTAGGCTGATCTATCTCTCGAGTCTAGTCATTAAATTGTTAGGTAGAGAGATATAGAGTATAATATTGCTCGTATTAATTCCTTTAAGTCTGATCTTCTATGAACTGAGTTTAGGTTTGTTCATTAATTAGATTTTTCAAGATCAGCCAATTCTTTTGTTTTGGGTTTAGATAGATAATTGTCTTGATGAGTTTACGATAGGATATGAAAGATTTGCTACTTGTTCTGGGGCCCAATGGAAGAATATGTAAGTCACATATATGATACCTCTCCAAAGGCCATGGTATTTGACTTCTTTTTTAACACATCATCAAAATAAGGCTATCCTTCCTACTTGGCCAACTGGAAACATAATAGATAGAGATGGTCTCAAGCGTGATCATCGATGCGGGCTTCTCTAGATTGAGTCATAGAGTTAGTTAGCCGTGTCTTTCATTCCTGTCCTTGAGTCATGTGTCTCTTCCTATCAATAAGCTGTTTGTTTCATTCAATCAATGAAATAGAGATAATTATAGTTTTGGTAAATATTATTATTTGATTCTATGCTAGTCTACCTATTGGCCACAATTGATTTAAATCTAATGCGATCTCCATTATTTATTTGAAACAATGACCCGAGAGGCTTTTCCAGCTCAAATGACCCTCCTTCATTCTTTTCCTTCATAAATTCAATTTTGAGCCCACAAAATCTTTAGGAAATAGTTATATTCCCCTCTTTTCTTATCCTCCGCTAATATACATAACATATTGGACAATATGGGCTGGCGTAGACAAGAAAAGCAGTCGCAAATAAGGAAAGAAAGAAAAAAAGACTAAAAAACCAACAATGAGGGACCCAGAGAGAAAATAAAGTTAAATACAAAGTTATTCACATGCAAATACATTAAAATAAATTCAGATATAAGCTCAAAAAGAAGTTAAAGGAACTGGTAGTGTTGTTAGTATAGATTTTCAACCTCAAGCAAGCTATATATAAAAAATAACAAAACCCTCTCGAAGAGGCTTGTTAATCTCACAGAAAGTTGGTCTGATTCGTGGATTACGTAGGAGCCTTTTCGAGGTTGACCGATCAGCTTAATTAATTTTAGGCCTTTGAGTGTTAGAACTGTGATAAGGATATTCGGTTAGGAGTTTTGCCAGTTAGAACCTCCATAATATGTTGGACCAACATTTGGAAGGCTCGTATCTGTAAGATAGATTTGGACCGTAACTATTTGACCTTTTATTTCTCGAACATAGACTATTATTGTGGTCTTTGATTCAAGGACTACATTGACTCAATCCAAAGAAGTAAAGCACTGATTTGAGGTAGTTACGTCTGTTAAGGGGAATCATCTATGTCTAGTTTACCTTCTTTATTGTTGACTCTAGCGTAAACAATAGTTGTCTTCAAAAGTTCGTGCTGGGGGGCTTCGTTGTCGTCTTGGTCCTTAATTTCAGTGAGGGGTTCTGAGTCTCTAAGGAGATAGCATAATTAGATGTTCGAGTCTCTTGTATAGAGAGAGAGTATAGATAATGATGCATATGGACCGGTATGGTATTTCAATAAAAGTCACTTACATCCTTGATCTGCAATGCTGTTATTCAAGTATGAAACTAGTCTGTCAATCTGTCACTTCTGTAAGAGCATTTCAATGACACTCTTTAACATCAATTGGCAGATAATGGACATATAGAACTACAAAAACTCTAGTATGTCTTTAAGTTAGTAAGTAACGCTAGACTATGGACTACTTTCAAATTCAGACCTTTTATCATGTAGTAAGACATAGAAGGTCTATAGTATATATAATATATATATAAATAGAGGACCTAGATGGTCTTCAATTCACAAAGACACTTTCAATCTGATGTATAGATAGACTAGCCAGTCCTTCAAATCATGTCTAGATCGACCTAGACGCATGCTCAATCAGTCTAGAACAGAGCTAGATGGACTCTTATCTTCAATTGTAGATCTTTCAATTGGTTTAGCTTATGTGACAATTACAGAGAAGGCATTTAATGATCATCTAGCCATGTATTGAACAAGACTAGGACAAGCATTTCAAGACTCTTCTCAACATGATCTAAAACAGAAGCCTCGACTAATAGAAAGACTCTCCTCAAACATGTATGGTAAAAATGCAGACTAGACAGCCTTTCAGGAGACTTCTCAAATCAGAGTGATAGAAAAGACTAGACAAGCCACATTTCAAAAGACTCTTTCAAACTGTTAACGACTAGAAAGACATTTAATAATCTCTCAGAACATGTCTAAAACAGACCTAGAAAGACTTTCATTCATGACTATTTCAAACTATGTCTAAACAGACCTAGAAAGGCTTCCAAATTCAAAGCATTCAAATCAATGATTTGCCAAGACTCTATATCATGGATAGATGAGTAGATAGATAGATAGATGCAATTTCGTAAAGAGTGATCATAAAATAACAGACCTAGTCGTCAATGTACCAAGGTAGTCTTATCCTGATTAGGGTATATTTTCAAGTCATCTCATGCTGACAATTGGAAAGATGGACGCATCTCTGCTATTCTCGGCCAGTCGCAAGACGGAGGTAATGATAGATTCAAGGCTCGACAATACTAACAGACATAGAACCGTGGGAACACGCACGGATAAACTAATTTGTTTTGCAGGTACGCCCGGCGAAAAGGGTAACTCAGGGTGCAGAATCGTCTGTTGAGTTGGCTCTCGCCGCGAATCGACACTTTGATTTGTCTTTTACGAAACTATCTGTCTCTTTAGAGATAGTAATGTTGGGGTCTCTTGTATGGGACCTTGAAATTGTATATACTCAATAGGAAGAGTAGATACAGTGATGATATACAGGTACTACGGTTATTGATGACTGAAAAGATAGCTTTGAACTCAGGAAGTTGGATCGTGAGGTAGGTATGGGATTTGAGCAACAGGTCATACAGGCAAACTTAGTTTTTTCGATTTGTCGATTCAAAGGTTTTCAAAGGTTTTCAACAAGAAACTGGCTGATTTACTAACGTTTGATTTTTATTAAGAGATAGAGAATTTTGATGCAATATTTTTAGAAGTATTATTTTTTTGATTTTCTATGATTTTCTATGGATTTTGCAACGTTTGAATGAAAGACGACAGATATGCAGAAATACGTAATAATTAAAGAAAATCTCCGGAAATACGTGGAATTTCTGAACATTCTAGACAAACTTCTTGTCTATGGAGAGCTAGGGTGTTTTGGGATACTTTTTATGGATAGAGCGATTCATCAGGATAAAATCGATAACCTTGTTGTGTATACATGGATTGCACATTAGAATAAAGATACATTGAAACGGTATAGGAACTAAAAATGAGGCAGATGGTCAAAGTATTCTGTTGTTACCAGCCCGAGCGTGCGTGATCAGGGATAGAAATACAGGAAGGATAAATAATGAGTTTTTGGAAGAATTTATATAGGCCATTGAGCGTATATCGCTAAAATGAGGGTTAGTCCTGATGAGCGTATATAGCTCCATTTGAGGCGTATTGCTCAAGCCTGCTAATAAATGAACACGATAACGAGTTGCAAATTTTTTGGAAATTGAGTCTGCGTATATACGCGGATGAGCGTATAGTCTACATGCGTATATAGTCATCTCCAGCAGATAATACGCAGGGTTTCTGGCTCGTTTTTGCTCGTGATATTATCCTGTTGCTCGTTCGAGAGAACGACTTGAATAGACTTACACGCTAGACTCACAATTCACAAGACTCAAGTCACAGACATCATATACATCTCAAAAAATCACACTCGCACTTATACATTAAAGCACGATTTCTTGAATCAAAAGCGAATTAAGGGTATAATCTGAGTTATTATCAAAAAACTTTTTTCACTCTTTTCAAATTCTTTTGTACTCTTTAATTTGATGACATTATTTTGAGTTTTAATTGCAAAAGAATGGGTGGAAAAGTACACTCTTGTTAATGTTCATGTAAATATTAGGTTTTTTATTAATATTTTCAATTGTTTACTGTGTTTGTCTTTTTCCATGGATGAGGGCATATTATTATTTCAATATATCTGTTTGTTGTTCATATGGAGCATCAATGATGGGATTCTTTGAGTTTTTATATAACATTCGATTGTTTGCAGGGACAAGGTGAGAAGGCACATTACAGTAATTAGTGATGCTCTATACTTTGTTTTCATTTGTCTTTATGTATATATGATTCAATTACTTGTATATAGTTGCTTAACAAGACCACGGAATTTATCGTTTGTCATTAAAGTCAGATATTGGAGACGGTTCTAATCGACGTTATTAAATTGTACAATAAGTGATGCTTGTACTTGTGAAGATTGTTCTCGTACATATAGAACCCACTAGTATTAAGTGTTTTCAATCAAATCAATAGGTCTCTTTTGAATTTGGTTGTATGATTAGGAACTACAATGATGACGATGGGAGTAGAGGCCGCTAATGCGGGCGAATTGGGTTACAGATCTGATTCAGTACATTCTGCGCAGACCACGATGGTTATTTATTGGATGCGTGGGGGGGCATTAATTTGGCACATGTTTTGGTCGTCGTGAATAACTATATAGACGGTGGCGATCCTTCATTAGACGAACACCAACGATTTGGGATTCTGGCTAAACTCATGAACTGAGTGAGGCAACGCCTTGCCTAAGGCGGGGGAAGTAAGTTTTTAGCCATTATCAAGACTTTTCAAATGTTTCTAACAGACTAGCAAGACTTTCATATCTCTAGAACCATGTTAAAACCAGACTAGCAAGCCTTTCAAATTCATGATCTTTAACTATGTCTAAAAAAGACTAGACAAGGCTTCAATTCAATGACATGTTATCATGCTCTTGCATCTTCATATAAGGTCAAAGTTCAATCAACATTGCAATGAATTAGTGCATAGAAGACTAGTGTACAAGGTAGTCTTATCTGATTAGGGCTATATTTCAGTCATGCTATTGCTTCGGAAAGCTGGGACGCATCTGCAGTTTCTCCCAGTAGAAACGGGGGAAAGAAAAGGGAAATGATACTCAAGGACTCAGACACTAGCACATAGAACGAGGGAACGGCTACGGTAAAAAACTAACGCTTGTTTTGCAGGTGGGAAAGGGTAATCAGGGTGCAGACGTTTGAGTTGCTCTCGTCCGATCGAATACTTGATTTCGTCTTACGAAACTATCGTCTTTAGACTCAGCCAAGTGGGGGCTTTGTAGATGAAAATGTGTTCCAAATGAGTATCCGTGATGAAATATAGCAGCGTCTCGCGTTTGTTTCGCTCGGAAAAATGGTTTGAACTCAACGGAAGTTGAATAGTGGGTGTACTCGGAATTATGAGAAAGGTCACATAAAGGCCATATTTTCTTTCGATTTTCTAGATAATTCAAGGTTTTAAAGGTTTTCAAACAAGATACGGGATTTCATACTTTTTGATTTTCTCATGTGGTCATTTTTTGAATGCAATATTTTAAATTAATTTTTCTGGATTTTCTATGATTTTCTATGATTTTCTATGGAAGCCCACGTAATGAGTATAAGGCGATGTCGATTGAACTCAAAGTGAAGATTTAGGAAACAG
>SNQN01002550.1:23613-38813 GCA_008642245.1 Bassia scoparia | reverse complement strand
TTAGGGTAAGGATTTAGTGCTGAAGACTCATTCGGGCTCCAAAGACAATGCAAAGTCCAGCAAGTAATCTCATGTACTAAGGAGGTCAAGCTGATGTGCCTAAAAGAAACTAATGCAGGGGGTCCACCCTTAAGTGGCATATTTTTGGCAGGTACACTTGAGGGGGGGCTAACGCGGAAAGCGAGAGCTAATCGAGGGATATCACTAGATCTCGACTCAGCAAGCGCAAGTGTTCGTGTAGGCTATAGTCTACATTCATGTTAGCAACAGATCAGATATTTGAAACAAGACGATTGGTGCTCCTTTGCCTAGAGAAAACGATTGGCTTCCGTCGAGTCAAGACGATGTTCTTGGTTGACTTATAGAAAGTATTCTCACTTTGCTAGGGTGGGGGGGGGGGTGGTGGGAGGGGGGGGTGGGGGGGAAGTAACATTTAGAGAATACAAATAGAATGTGGTAGGGAGACGGCCGCAGTTTTCCTTGCGAAATTCAAAGCACGAGCATTGCAGTGACAATATGATGCTTTAAAGGGAAGCGTTGTGCATAGTCTATGGGGCAGGAGCAAAATGTCGAAGAAAGCCTAATAGCTGTGTTATGTGTATTATATTGTTGTTATCTCTTGTTGAGTGGCGAAAAGGAGTAGGCATCATAGCAGGTGATCAAGAAGGACTCAGCCAAAGATAATCGAGGGGTTAAGTGAGATGTTCCGTGTTGAACGGGAGTTGAAAGAGATAGAGCAGGCAAGACAGATCGGGCAACAAGATGCGCGACTATAAGTGCCCGAAGAAGGTAAGTCTCATTGAAACGTGAGTGTGATAGAACATTCGACACGTGGGAAGGTTCGTGATGCGCAATTTTGAGACGTTGAAGTTGTTGGAGATACCGATGTGAGCGGAAGTAGTGGAGGGGAAAGCGTGGAACTTCGAAGTGTTGAAGAGTGATTTGAAACGTGAAGTTTGTTAAATATGAAATTGACGTGTGGGTTGGTTGATAATCTATCGCTGAGTTTCAAGTAAAGCTGGTTCTCATGCGGATATGAAGGCAGCAAGTATGAGCAGATGAAGCACAAGAATTAAGCGAAATGCGCCGAGGTGCAAGTAAAAGAGTGAATGTTATGTATTGCAGGCAGATAGATTTCGGGAAGAAAGATAAAGTAAAGAGCCGTGAAATTTTAAGATATAGGCAGAGAGCTTTATAATTAAAGCATTCAAAGGTGGCGAAAGGTAGTAGGACAAAGGGTAAGATACCAGGGTTGTGGGGGATCGGGCACCTGGTGGGGTGTGGAGGTGGGGGTTCGGGGCGGGGTGGGGGTGGGGTGGTGGGGTGTGCTGTGGGGTGGTTGGGAGGTGGGGGGTTGTGGCTGGGTTTTTGGTCGGGGGTGCGGGGTGGGTGGGGTGCGGGTGTGTTGGGGGCGGTTTGGTGGGGGCGGGGTGTGCTGGGGGTGGTTGCGGTTGGTTTGGGTGCATGGGGGTGGGGGGGGGTGGGTGCGGGCGGGTTTGGGTGGGAAGCCTGGGGGGTTGTTGGGTTTTGTTGTTTGGTGGCGCGGTGGGTTTGGTGGTGCGTGTTGGTGGGTTGGGGTGGGTTTGGTGTGGTGGTGTTGCGTTGTGGCTGTGGGGGTTTTGGTGGTAGGGGTGGGGTCGTGTGTTGGGGGGGGTTGTTTGGGGTGGGGGTGGGTGTGGGGTTTGGGTTGAGTGCTCTTGAACGAAGGTGCTCTACTTCTCAGCTAGAGGGACAGGAAGTCGACAAAAAGATAAAACAAAGCGTGTAGCTTTTCAAGGGCAAGAACTTCTAAATCTTAAACGTATGTGTGCGGTTAAAGTATATGTAAGTTGCAGACGGGGAAGGAAGCCGGGTGTGAAGTCAAAGGCACGAATGACAATTCTCAAGTAATCAAGGTGAAGGTAAAGGGCATCAACATTCCCATGAAGGTCTTGGATGGTGGTCACGGGAAAGGACGATAGAAGCATAGATGAGAAGCAGGGTTGCAGTCCTCAAGCGGCTGAGAGTAGCCGAAAGGGAAGAAGCATAAGCACAATCGACGAGGCAAAAAACCTTAAGGGATGCAGGTAATGGAGGATGAAGTAGAAGAATAGGTTTAGGCAAAGAAGAAGATCTAGACACATTCAGGAGGTAATAGGCAAGAGACATGAGCGAACCGGAGCAGTAGTCAACTAACAAGTTGGTTTTCAGGTGACCTTGGTTCGGTTGGTTGGTTTTGGATAATTTGGCTGTGGTTTATGAGAGCTTTTCGTCTTACAAACTCAGCCAGAAGTGGGGGCTTCTGATTTTGAGTACGTACATTAGTTCCCGTAGCGGTCAGACGGTCGATGATAGCGGACACAGCTTTGCAACCACAGCTAATTAGGAGAGAACTGGGTGGCCGTATACAGACCTAAGAAGAGGCAGTTTCACTACGCGGGGGCTGGTTTTTTTGTAATCAAGCACCTTAGAAGGATAATTCTGGGAGTTCAAAATATTTAATTATTGTATAACTTTTTTAGATTTTTTTCTGAATTTTTTGCTGTGTAATTGTAAGCTTTTGGCATTTATATTTATTAATTAGCTTTCGCGAATAATTATTAAATTTAGAAAAAGAATCTGGAGAAGGTTATTGAATATTTTACACAGGCACTTGATTTTGTACAAGGAATTTGTTAATATTTTCCATAATTTTTGAGTGTGTGAAGAAAGTAGTTGATGAATATTGCGAATGTGTATATATACGCGCCACTGTGGGGCAGAGCGAAAGACTCTTTCGAGAGTCTCGGGCGTCTGCCGTGAGGGCTTGGGGCTCGGTCCCAATCATCGTGATTGTGTAGAAGAGTATCGAATGCAATATAAATGAAGGTCATATTTTTTTTTGGATTTAATTCTATACATTAGACAGCTCAAAAAGGCAAGAAAATTAAGCGGAGAGGGCAGAGATCAATGGGTGGGGTACGGGGCGAAGAACTACTCGTAATTGTGTTGTATATTTAACGGCGCAGTGCGTTGCCCTCTCCGCAGGCGGTGTTTCCTATAAATACATGCGGAAGCATCTTTCACATTCAATTCAGGCGCAGGTTGTATGCTCGGCGCTTGTGCCCGATTTGGTCACTTATTTCTCTAAAATCGTGCGTCAAGATACTCTCTCTCCTATTCGAAGGATTCACACAAGATGTTTTGCGGAACATGATTAAACACATGTAAAAATACAATTTCAATTCATTCATAATCGATTGTGGTTGAAAGCTTGCTTTAGGATTCTGTTTAGGTTGTTTGAAGAGGGTATCAGGTTTTCTTAAGGGCCAGATCGCAATTTGATATCGTGTGGCGAGCTTAGTGATGGAGGGCAATTTTCAATTTCTCACCCGTTTTTTGCAGGGCTTGTTGATAATGTGAGGCTTTTTTATGTATTGGCGGTGACGTATTGATTAACAAACTATTCAACATGAATGATAGGATGCACTAATCACAAAGAAAATTGAGTTGGTCGAGGGTCAGCGTATACGCCGATTTTTCTGGTCGGGTAACGGTTGGTACTATGCCGGTAAATGCGGGTCGTTTACAGGTAAGGCTGTGTTGCATCACATAAGGGGCCATGAACATTACGGGGACGGTGTGTTATTGCGGGGGCGATTACGGACCGATTGTATAAATCTGACCATTTTTGTTGGAGGGACAATGGATGTGTATGTAGCGGTGGCGAGGGATGTGTGAAAGTCGGTCAGGTATAGTTTCGAGCGATCGTTTGGTCGGTTCGGTAAGTGGGACGTGTTCCGATTATTAGATTTTTTTTAAGTTGAAAAATGTGGGCGATTAGGGGGAGGGTGTGGGTTGATTTGTTGTCGGTGATTCTACGTGCCAGAAGTTGTTTTGGTGGAGCATTTAGGGTGGGAGCGTGAGGGGATTGTCGGTCGGCGTAATGAACGGTCATAATAGTTGTTGTATTTTAAAGGTGGCAGATGGTTTTCGGTTCGGGGTATTGCTCTCAGAAATTTGTTTTGGTTTGTTTTTGAAATACATCTTAACCTGGGGGGTCGTGGGAGGGGCGAGCATTCGGTGGTCGGGTATGTTTTTTGCATTCAAGTATATATTATGAATGTGGGAAGAAATTAAGTGATAGGGATATATAAATAGGTTGGAAACTATGTGATGATTATATATATAGATTGTGATTGGTATATTGTCGTGTGTAGAGAAATACATATAAAAATTGAAATTATGAATTGATGTATTTTTAGCTGTGTATTAGTAAAGGATTGAAGAATGAAATTAGATATGGACATAGTAAATATATGAAAGAGGAGGGGGTATATAAAATAATGATAAGAATTAGCGATGTTGCGAACGCGTCTAGGCAAACGCCAACAAGTGTTACATGGATGAAAAGGGCTGGTGAGCGGTCTTGTCCCGCTCATTTTGTCTCTCGTAGTGGGAGTTGAACGTTACTAGCATGTGAGTGAGCGGAGCCTTGGCGCAGCAACGGCATGTGTGTAAGGGTCTCCTCAGAACATACTTAGTGTCTTTCAGACAGGAATCGGGTTGTACCACAAGACATGGGAGTTCTAGGACTGCAAGCATGGGTGCAAATGGCGGGGATGGTCGGGGACGAGCCAGGCAATTTTGTCTGTGGAGTAGGTTGCTTTTTAGAACGCCCAATAGTGGAAAAAAGGCTAAAAGCGTTCTCACAAAAGTTCTGGATTTTTTAAAGCTTGGAGCTTTTATGGCATTCTAACTTTTATAATATAATAAAAGCTCCAGTTTTTTAAATAATTGAAGCTTTTAGTCACAAAAGCACCAGTCAAATAAAAACTGGAGCTTTTAACTACTATTAAAAGTTCCAGGTATRAAAAAGACAGGAGCTTTTGTTTTATGTTAACTTTCACAATTTCATTCAAGTAAGTATGGGCTTAGCCCAAGATAAGTAAGGGATATGTACTTCATAACAAGTACTCCTTTTAATACACTCTTTCACCCTTCACAAACTCTAATTGCACTTCTCAAAATCTCTCATCACCCATGGCACCTCACCTCTCACCCTCACCCTCACACRACGRCCCTCACCTTGGCCCTCACCCTCACACGACGGCCCTCACCTCGGCCCTCACCCGACGGCCCTCACCTCTCACCCTCACCCAATGGCCCTCACCTCTCACCCTCACCCCACGACCCCTCACCTTCTTCCTTTCTCTTACTCGATCATCTCTCATCATTAAGTCCTCAAACCCCCAAAGTTCAAGTAATAAGATTTTGATCTAAGTGTTTTTTGCGGTTAGTTTCGTTTTTATTATTTRTTTAATTTCCGGGTTTTTTCGTTTTGATTAGGGTTAATTTTTGGGTTTAATTATTGATTTTTAAGGATTGTCATTAGTCTAAGTGTTGATCTAGGATTTTTAATTTGAATTTGGTCTTTTTTTAATTGAAATCAATGCTTTTTAAGGTGAGTTCGTGAGTTGCTGAGTGAGTTCGCGAGTGGTTGGGTGAGTTCACGAGTGGCTGAGTGAGTTCGCGAGTGGTTAATTTGGGTTATTTTCGTTTTGAATTAAGGTTAATTTCATTGTGATTTTTTGGCTTAATTTCTGGGTTGATTTACTGATTTATTTTGATACGAATTTTCTTTCGTTTTTTGATTTTTATTTGTTTTTTAATCTCCGGTTTTGTTATTTTTGTTATTTTTGGTTATTCTTTTGTCTATTTTCGTTTTGTTATTTTTTTTCATTTTGTTTTGTTATAGATCTGAGATTTTTTCGGTTGAATTTTTTCGTTTTGTTATTTTTGTTATAGATNTAAGTGAAGAAATGTTCGTGGATTGACACATTAGAAAAGAGATAAGCAGGCAAGAGCAGATCGAGCAACAAGAATCCGAACGTAAAGCTCCCCAAGACGTGAAGTCTCATTTGAACGTGAAGTTCGTGAAGAACCATTCGAACGTGAAGTTCGTGATGAGCAATTTGAACGTGAAGTTCGTGGAGAACCATTKGAACGTGAAGTTAGTGAACGTGAAGTTCGTGAACTTGAAGTTCGTGAAGAGCTATTTGAACGTGAAGTTTGTTAAATTCCACTTGAACTTGACGTTCGTGAAATCATCCTGAGTCAGATGTAAGAGCACCTGGTTCTCATGCGGATATGAAGCAGCAAGTATGAGCTAGATGAAAGCACAAGAAATTAAGCAAATGCGCCGAATGTTCAAAGTAAAAATGAAGATGCAGTACGCAGCCAGATAGATTCTGAAGCAAAGAATAAAGTAAAAGCATCAAAATTTTAGATAAGGCAGAAGCTATTAAATAAAAGCATCAAAGTTTCAAATAAGAACAAAGGCGTAAAAAGATATTATGCTCTCTCACAACGACAACCAAGGAGTGCTCTTACTCTCACCAGGACAAAGACAAAGTTAGACAAAAAGAAAAAATCAAGACGTGTAGTTCTAAGGCAAGAATTTCTACTTAAACGTGATGTTCGTAAAATCCCAAAACRTGAAGTTCAGACTCAAGCAAGCAAGGGTGTGAAGTTCCAAAGGCACGAATGCAAAGTCCTCAAGTGAAATCAAAGGTGAGGGTAAAGGCATCAATTCCCCATGAAGTCTTGGATGGTGGCACCGAAAAGGACGAAGCAAGCATAGATACAAACAGGGCCATCCTCAGCGGCGGCACCGAAAGGGATAGAAGCAAACAACAACAAAGGCACGAGCACAAAAAGCCCTAGTGAGCACTAATGGAGATGAAAGAAAATAGGTTAGCAAAGAAATAAACATCAACACAAGGACTAATAGGCAAGCAGCAAACAATAGCAACTACCGGAGCAAGTAAAACTAACACATTTGTTTTGCAGGTACCGGGTAATTTTGCTTTTGTTTTATGAGACTTTCGTCTCTACAAACTCAGCCAAAGTGGGGGCTTCTATAGATACCTACATTAGTCCCTAGCCCAAGACGGTCGATGATAAGACACCCCCTGCAACACACAAGCTGAATTAAGAGAGAACTAGGGCCCTAACAGACCCTAAAAGGCAAGTTTTCACTACGCGGGGCATGTTTTTGTACACAAAGCACCCTTAAAAGTAATTTTTAATTTCAAAATAATTTCAAATTATTTTATAAACATTTTTCTAGAATTTCTCGGAATTTTTCTGAATTTTTCTAAGCATTTTTGGCAATTTTCAAAATTTTCAACAATTTAATTAGTCTTGCAATAATTAATTAAATTATGAAAAAAATTCCAAACTTATTGAAATTTTAACACAGCACACTATTTTTTTACACRGAATTTTATTAATATTTTTCCATAATTTTTGGAGTTGTGGAAAAGTAGTTATGAATATCCGAAGCAAAAACGCGCACCCGAGCGAAACGACTCATTTCGAGAGCTTCCGGGCCGCTCCCGACTTTGGGGCCCACACGAATATCTCCCCAAATCAATCAGTGATTTTGTGTTAAAATATCGCAATCAAATAAAATCAAATCATATTTTTATTTTGATTTTATTCTCATACATATAAGCTAAAAAAGGCAAGGAAAATTAAGCAAAGAGGGCAAGAGATCATGGGCGTWWTTACGCCGAAGAGCACCACTCTAGGCGTAATTACGYCCAGTGCCTTGCTCTCCAAGCTCGATTTTCCTATAAATACAAGCACTCACAACTCAATTCAACACACACACACTTCATATGCTCGGCTTGTGCCCGATTTCCCACTCTATCTCTCTCTAAAAACTCTCTCAAATACTCTCTCTCACATTCAAATTCACACAAGATGTTTTGCAATTCTTAAACACAATTAAACACATTTAAAAATACAAATTCACATTCATTCATACATCCATTTGGGTTCAAAGCTTTCTTTAGGATTCGTTTAGGTTCTTCAAAGGGTACAAGGGTTCTTAAGGGTCCAAAGCATCGTTCTCAATTGAAAACAACGTGTGGCAACGTTAGTATGAGGCCAATGTTTCAATTTCTCAACCCCTTTTTGCATGCTTGTTAGAAATTTGACTTTTTATGTAATTGGCACGTAATATTGATTAACAAACTATTCAACATGAATTAAAATCAACACACAACAAGAAAATTAGCTTCGGTCGACCACGATTACCGACCGATTTTCGGTCGGTAACTTCTGGGTTTAAGTGTAATTCTGATTCAGCAAGATGCAAGACATCGCAACTTGTCTCTGGGGCCAAAGAGGCAAGAGTCAAAATCCTACTCAAAAGGCATGTCTTTGATCCTCCATATCCACATACAGCTAATTATACTAACTTGGCCCAATGGAAAAACTCAAACACACTACCCATACAAGCCAGAGTCACCAAGGCGTGGATCATGATCTGGCGGCCTTCTCTAGATTGAGGTCTATGAGTCCTAGCCTAGCATTGATGTCCCTTCACATTCCTGTCCTGAGTCTATGTAGTCTTTCTTCACATAAGCATGTTGTTTTATTACATAATAAGATTCATTTGTTTGGCATAATTATTTTCTAATCTATGCAGTTCAACACTCTTGCACAATTGATTTATCATGTGATCTCAATTTTTAATTTGAAAATGCAGAGGGCTTCTTTCACAGCTCACAAAATGCCTCCCTTCCATTCCTTTGTCACTCAAATCAAATCCTCGCAACTTTTGAGCCAAACAATCATTTGCCTATTTTTTTCATCAAATTACCTACCTTTGGACCATGGGGTAGGAAAAGACACGTGCAAATGAAGAAAGAAAAGAGATAATGGGCAAAAGAGGACAAATCAATAGTTCAGATACAAAGTTTTAAAGCAATCAATTTAAAATCAAATCAAAGTAAAGCCCAACAAAGAAAAGTCTAAAAGCACCTGCGCCTGTGGGTACTTTCATCAACCTTTTTCAACCCTCAAACACAGCCTCACATTCAACACAAAGCCCTCCGACGAGGCTTGTAAATCATCAAACAAAGGAACTAGTTGGTCTGATTCCGTAAGGATAACGTAGGAAGCTCTTCTCGAGGTCGACCGCATAGCATTACATTTAATCATTTCAGGCTCTTGAGTGCTTTGACTTGCTAAGAATTGATTATGGTTTTGCAGTTTAAGGACCAATGACTCCATGTTTGACACAACTCATTGGAACCTCGTATCTAGCCTCTTTGACCCTAGTCACATTTGACCCTTTTATTTTCGACCATAGCTATTCTTTGTCACCTTCATGACTCATTGTCAATCAAGAAGTAAGCCCACCCCCTGAAAAAAAACCTTCTGGGTCATGTTAATATGTTTGGGGAACATCATGCAATCTATTACTTCTCTATGTTTGACTCTAAGCCGTAACCACGTTGTCTCAAGTTCGCTGGGGGCGTTGTCGTATGGTCTTCCTATTTCATTGGGTGTTCTGTTCTAGGCCTATTCGTGTTCGAGTTCTTGCTAAAAGGGAATCTGAAAAATCATTTGGACCTGTCTCTTTCCAATCAAAGTATCGTTGCAATTGCTAAGTTCAGTACAGTTCGTCCACTCACTTTCTTATCCTTTTCAAATGACACTCTTCAATTGGTTGGTAATGAACTAACTCGTACTGTTCTTTCAAGTCTAGATCAAGACTAGACTAGAGCTCCTCATTCAAGAATACTCAATTCATGTCTAGACCAGACCTAGACTGTTCCTTAAATTCAAGACATTATATCATGTCTAGAACCAGACTAGACTGGACTCTTTTCAATTTAAAGAACCTTTAAATATGTCTATAACAGACTAGACAGTCATCTTCAATATGTTGAATCTCTAGACAAGACACATCTAATCAAGTCTAGAACAGACCTAGCTGGACTCTTAAATTCAAGATCTTTAAACCATGTCTTGAACAGCCTAGAACAGCATTTCAATGATCTCTAGACATGTTTGAACCAGACCTAGACAAGCCTTTCAAAACTCTCAAATGTCTAAAACAGACTAGAAGACTCGTTCAAAGACTCTTCAAACATGTATATGAACCAGACCTAGACAAGCCAACTTTCAAACATCTCTCAATCATGTTGAACAGACTAGACAAGCATGTTCAAAGACTTCAAACATCTTAAAACCAATGACAGTCTCAAAACTCAGAACCTGCTAACGACTAGACAGCTTTCATAACTACTTTCAACATTGTCTAAAACCAGACTAGACAAGCGCTTAATTCAATAGACTCATTTAAATCATGCTCTTACAGCACCTTAATCAAGGCTTCACAATTACAAGCACATGCTCAAATTCCTTTGCTATCATATGGAGTCTAATGATGCATTTAGACAACAGACCTATGTGTCAAGTTCCTTAATCCTGTTGGGTATATTTTCACAGTCAATGCTCATTGCTTCGGAGCATGGAGCATCTGCTTTCTCCCAGTCGCAGGGGACATGATACTAAGGAACTCGAACATCAACGCCAATCGACCGCATGGGATAGGTAGTAAAACTCTTTTTTGCAGTACAGGCGAAAGGGTATCCAGGGTCGAGAACGTCTTGAGTTGGCTCTCGTCCAGAATCGAATTACTTTGAACTTTCGTCTTAGAAACATCGTCTTTCAGACTCAGTCAAGTGGGGCTTTGTAGACATGAATGTTCTCCAAATGAGTACTCGTGATGGAAATATCCGGTCTCGCGTTTGTTTGACTCGGAAAATGCTTTGACTCACGGAGTTGGAAATACGTGAGGTCGTCTCGGAATTTATTGAGCAAGGTCACCACGGCAAACATATTTTCTTTCGATTTCTCGATAAATTAAGAGTTTTCAAAGGTTTTAAACAGATACACTGGCGATTCTCATCTTTTTGATTTTCATCATGTGCGTCCATTTTTTCTGAATCGCCAATATTTTTAAATTTTTTTTTCTGATTTTCTATGATCTTCTATGCATTTTGCAAGTTTAAATACGCAGAATACGCAGAAAATAGTGATAATAGAAAAAAACTCGGAAATACGTGAACCTTTCAGGAACATTCTAGAATCCTTGTTGGGGCAGGGTGTCTAGGTGGTCGAATAAGGAAACTACGATAAATCGGAGGAAATCAACATATATGAGGTTTTGGAAATATATATAGCCATTGAGCGTATAGCTAAAAATGGCAGCTATATCGCTCCTGATGAGCGTTAACGCTCCATTTTGAGCGTTATCGCTAACCTGCTTACGAGTTGCCAAACTTTTTGGAATTGAGCTGGCGATATATACGAGATGAGCTATTTTATAACAAAAAGTTATTTATAGAATACCTCTCTCTGCGTATATACGCTCATCTCGCGTATTAGCAGGTTTTCTGGCCTCGTTTGCCTCGTGCTATAATTCCCTGCTTGCTCAGTTGAGAGAACGATTATGCATAACGACTCAGAATCAATTCACAAGATAGTACAAAACACATAAATACTCTAAACACTCAAACACTCGATTTCATTCAAGCATCGATTCTCTTGAATCAACAAGCGAAATAAGGTAAATCTGAGATTCTCACTACAAATACTTCTTTCACTCTTTTCAAATTCCATTTGTCATTTTAATTTTGACTGCATTATTTTGAGTTTCAATTTAGAACATGTGAACCTACCTCTTAACTGTTCATTAATATGTAGGTTTTATTCATATTTTCTTGTTCCATGGTTTGCTTTCATTATATACCATATTATTATTGTCATACTAACTCGTTTGTGCTCATTTAGAATTCAATGGAGGCGATTCTTTGAGTTTTTCTAACGATTTGATTTGTTCATGAAAGGTGGAGGGCGACACATTTTATGCTCATCTCTTTGTTTTCATGTTCTTATGTATATATATTCATACACTGTAATTATTGTTAAACAAGACCGAATTTAATCGTTTGTCACATTAAAGTTCAGATAATCATGGACCGACCGGTTTCTAAGCTTATTAATTGCTAACATAATGTGATCGCCTTGTCCATTGTAGAAGTCTTGGTTTGTACATAATAGCACCCCTAGTAATATAGTGCACTTTCAAGTCAATTCAATAGGTCTTTTGAATTCAATTGTTATGATTATGGGACTACAATGAGACGAGTAGAGGCCTGCTAATGCGGGCGAATTGGTTAAAGATCCTGATTCGTACATGTCCGAAACCCAAGACGTAATTGATTGGACGTGGGGCCATTATTTGGCACATGTTCGGGTCGCGAATACTATATAGGCAGGTGGCGATCCTCAATTGACGAACCCCCAACGCATTCAATGCGGATTCCATGGATTCAATCCATGCACTGAAGCTGAGGTCAAACGCCCTTGCTAAGGGCGGGGCAGCCCAGTTTTTAGCACTTTCAAAGACTTTTCAAACCATTGTCTAAAAACAGATAGACAAGACCTTTCAATACTCTCAGAACATGTTTAACACAGCCTGCAGACCTTTCAAATTCATGCTCTTTCAAACTATGTCTAAACAGATCTAGACAAGGACTTCACAATTCATAAACTCTTTCAAATCAATGACTTTGCACTCCTCATAAAGGTCACAAGTTACCAGTATCATTGGCATGCAAATTCGCTAGCAATAAAACAGATCTATGTCGTCACTAAGTAGTCTTATCCTGATTAGGGGCATATTTAGTCAATGCTATTGCTTCGGAAGCATGGGACGCTCTGCATTTCTCCAGTCAGCAAAGGGGAAATGATACTCAAGGATCAGACACTAAAGACATGATCGCATGGGAAATGGCTACGTAAAATACTTTGTTTTGCAGGTACGGCGAAAGGGTATCAGGGTGCAGAACGTTTGAGTTGCTTCGTCCGATCGATATTTGCTTTGTCTTACGAACTATCGTCTCTTCAGACTCAGTCAAGTGGGGTTCTTAGACACTGAAAATGTGTCTCCCAAATGAGTATCCGTGATGAATATACGCGTCTCGCGTTTGTTTCGATCGGAAAATGCTTTGCTCACGGAAGTTGGAAATACGTGAGGTCGTACTCGGAATATTGAGCAAAGGTCATACAAGGCAAATATTTTCTTTCGATTTTCTCGATAATTCAAAGGTTTCAAAGGTTTTAAACAAGATACCTGGCGATTTCATACTTTTTGATTTCATCATGTGCGTCATTTTCTAATCCGCAATATTTTAAATTTTTTTCTGATTTTTTATGATTTTCTATGATTTTCTATGAAGCCTCAGTAATAGTATAGTACGATGATATTATTCAGTGAAAGATTTAGAAACGTAGTTGTTTTTTAGAACGCCAATATGGAAAAAAAGGTAAAGGCTCTACAAAGTTCTGGATTTTTAAAGCTTGGAGCTTTTATGGCATCTAACTTTTATATAAATAAGCTCCAGTTTTTTATATTGGCTTCAGTCACAAAGCACAGTAAATAAATGGAGCTTTTAACTTATTAAAAGTTCAGGGTATGAAAAGACAGGCTTTTGTTTTTGTAACTTTCACAATTTCATTAAGTAAGTATGGGCTTAGCCAAGATAAGTAAGGATATGTACTTCTAAAGTACTCTTTTAATACACTCTTACTCACAACTCTAATTGCTTCTCTAAATCTCTCATACCTGGAACTCTCACTCTCACCACCGCACGAGGCCTCTCACACAGAACGGCCTCCTCGGCTCACCGACGGCCTCCTCTCACTTTACCAATGGTCACCTCTCACTCCCACGACCCTCACTTCTTCTTTCTCTACTCGATACTCTCATCAATTAAGTACTCAAACCCTAAAGTCAAGTATAGATTTTGATCTAAGTGTTTTTGGGTTAGTTTCGTTTTTATTATTTATTTAATTTCGGTTTTTTGTTTTGATTAGGTTAATTTTGGGTTTATTATTGATTTTAAGGATTGTCATTAGTCTAAGTTGACTAGGATTTTAATTTGAATTTGGTCTTTTTAATTGAAATCAATGCTTTTTAAGGTGAGTTCGTGAGTTGCTGGTGAGTTTCGCGAGTGGTTGGGTGGTTCACGAGTGGCTGAGTGAGTTGCGAGTGGTTTAATTTGGGTTTTTTCGTTTGATTAAGGTTAATTTATTGTGATTTTTTGGCTTAATTTCTGGGTTGATTTACTGATTTATTTGATACGATTTCTTTCGTTTTTTGATTTTTATTTGTTTTTATTCGGTTTTGTTATTTTTTGTTATTTTTGGTTATTTTTTGTCTATTTCGTTTTGTTTATTTTTTTTCATTTTGTTTTGTTATAGTTGAGATTTTTTCGGTTGAATTTTTCGTTTTGTTATTTTTTGTTTAGATTGAGATATTTTTTTTTTGTTGTGAATTTGAAGGCAGTGGGGGATGAGGAGGGTGATGGCTACTAAGGATGCGGTGATAGCTACGCCGTGAGGGAGTTACGAGGAGGATGATGGTGGTGGTGTGGTGCAACTGCCATCTTTTTTAACTGTCTATTATTGTAGTATATTATTGGTAGAGGGAGACGTTATGGTGTAGTATAATTATGGTGTGAATGTATATTATTGTAGTATATAACTGTAGTAAATTTTTTTACGTAGAAGTTATTAGCTTACATATTTATGGTGATATTTTTTCACTTGTATTTGTAATTATCGTCTTTTTTACTTAATAATTTATTCTTTTTTGCAATTGTTGTATTTTTTTACTTCTTATATTATTAATGTATATATAGCAATTGTAATAGGAAAAAATGTGAAAATGTAGGTGGGTTAAAAGCAAGCTGGGCTTTTAATGGATTAAAAGCACCAGTTTTTTAGAATTAGATAATTATGGTGGTAGTGGCGTTGGTGAACCTGCTCATCTTTTTTAACTGTAATTTTGTAGTATAATTATGGTGTAGGGAGCAAGTTTATGTGTGTATAATTATGGTGTAGATGTATATTATTGTAGTATTATACCTGTAGTTAATTTTTTTACTGTAGATGTATATTAGCTTACATATATTATGGTGATATTTTTCACTTGTTTTGAATTATGTCTTTTTTCTTAATATATAATTATCTTTTTGCAATTGTGTATTTTTTTAACTTCTTAATAGTTTTAATTCATGTATATCTACTAGCAAATTGTAAATATAGGAAAAAATGTGAAAATGTAGGTGGGTTAAAAGCCAAAGTTGGAGCTTTTAATGGATTAAAAGCAGTTTTTTGAGAAATTAAGCTTTAACGACTAAAAGCTCCAGTTTTTAAAAACGGGTGCTTTAATCCGGTTATGCCTGGAGCTTTTTATTTTTTAAATTACAGCTCCAAAAGTATAGGGAATTGGAGCTTTAAGTGGGAAAAAAGCTTGGAGCTTTTGGCCTTTTCCACTAGTGGCAGCAATGGATTACCAAGGATATTGG
>SNQN01002550.1:4566-23588 GCA_008642245.1 Bassia scoparia | reverse complement strand
CGTTGTTACTCGACCGAAAATCGTCGGTAAGCGGTGTCGAATCATATTCGTATGGTACCAAACATTACCGACCGAGTTACGACCGAATTACGACGATTAAATCTGACCATTTTTTGGAGGGAACGAATGGAGTTTATAACCCGAGATTTGAAATCGGTCAGTATAAAGCGACCGACCTTTGGTCGGTAAATACTTCCATATATTTTTTTTAATTGAAAAATTGCCATGACGACACGAATTTTCGGTCGGTTTCACTCTCAGAATTTTTTTTATTTTGAAATTGCATTTGACGAATTTTCGGTCGGTAATAATCATAATATTTTTTTTAATTTAAAAATGCCATTACCGACGAATTTTTCGTCGGTATTCTCTGCCAAATTTTTTTTTTTTTGAAATACACTTACTGACCGAATATTCGGTCGGTAATTTTTTTTTTTTTGCATCAAAGTATATATTAAATGAATTGAAAGATAATTAATTAATAATATATTTAATATAAAATATTAAACATATAATTATATATTAAAATTGTATTTTATATATAGTAGAAAGAAATCACATATAAACAATTACACAATTAATGATTTATCATATTTTACTTCCTAAAAAAATAGAATGACAATAAATAGAAATAAAATCACATATAAATTGTATACTTCCTAATAAAAGACAATGACAATAAAATTGAAAGAATAAAGAATACGATTTGAACTCAAAGGCAAACCCACAACAAAGTTTGTTATCAAATGAAAAGATTCATTCCTCTTTCCTCAGTTCTTCTCGATAAGTAGGGCATGAAGTTGACTACTTAGTCAGGAAAGCCTGAGCGCGAACACCT
Organism: Bassia scoparia; assembly: GCA_008642245.1. Classification (NCBI taxonomy): domain Eukaryota; kingdom Viridiplantae; phylum Streptophyta; class Magnoliopsida; order Caryophyllales; family Amaranthaceae; genus Bassia; species Bassia scoparia. The sequence goes on along the minus strand of SNQN01002550.1, from coordinate 22,750 downwards.
GGCCGCAAATGGTCGCCAAAGGGCTGGCTTGACTTCACATACTTACTGTCTTCAGACCACAATCAGGGTTGACACCACAAGACATGGGATTCAAGACTGCAAGCATTTTGGTGACACGATCCACAATTTCGTGTGTGGATGGGATTCCGCGGAGAGTGATGTCGTCACACACTGGGCATGCTGCACCCAATTGACACTTTCAGAAATACTGAAAAGGAGTTTCTCATCTGTTTGATTTTCGATGGAATGACAATCACATCCATTGTTGATAATTGAGTGGATGATGTCTTGAAATTAAGAGTAGACATATGTGGGTGGATCTGCCGGATCATGAGCCAATTTCCAGAGTTCAGTAATTAACACAGGCATAAGGGAAACAAAAGAAATGCACACCGGTAAGCATCACTCAATTAAGAGAACGAAGGCAAAAATAAAGAATGAAAGAACTGATGTTGTGTCTTGAACCCCACAGTTGGTTTACCTGAATGAATGGACAGCAGTCCAAGTGAATGGGTGTCAGACTTCCTCAAAGGAAACCTTTCTCATGCGCCTGTCAATTCTGGATGAAGTCACTCCGGTCTTTCAGATCCTCGAACCTCGTCTTTTATGGCCAAAGCAATTTGATAGGTAGTCTCGAACCTGGAGAGAAAATGTATAAATTATAAAATTGATAATTAACAGTGTTTACAACGAAAAGAAAATTCGTGAGAAAACAGCTTGAGCACATATGTCAGGAACACATACTAGTTGACATTACGGACAAAAGACCATTCAATATTGACAGGGCCAGTAGCATCCTCAAGCATACACTTCAGCTCCAGTTCAAATACATCTATCCAAGGTGAAACATTCCATAGCTCTCTGCAAATCAGATCCTTTATAATAAAATTGTTCTGCAAGGTGCAAATCCAAGACATAAAATTTTGACAATCTAATAATAGTGTAAATTCGGTAGGGTATCAATGGATATATCTTTGACATATATTTCTCACTCTTGAATACAAGCTAAAGGAGAGATATAATTGCTACCTGCTCTTTCTATCCTCACAAGATCAAAGTAAACATTCGCTGCTTTTTTGATATTTTCTATGCTTTCGAAAAGTTTGGCAGCTTCTCTAAGCTAAAAGACTTCTCCAATTTTAAGCCACATGAGTTGTTTAGCAGCACCTTAAGCTTCAGACGGCTCTGGCAATGCGTGCCCAGTAGAATCTTTAGCACGTTCGAAACTTGTGGTTGGCTTTGTAGTTGTGACCCAAGCATCTAATATTAGAGAATGCTAAGCAACAAAGTTGAGGATCCCAGTGGAATATATATGAAGCATGCTAAGTACAGATGTATATGACTTATGAAGAATTTAAACTCAGTCGATCAAGCTCAGCAGTAAGTAGCCAGTGCAATATCGAAAGATATGAATTAACAGAGAGCAGGTAAGTAGAATCTTCACTAGTAAACTTTAAATTGTGATAAGAAACATTCATCCCGAGTGTGAACGAAGAACATGAAGGTGTACAAAAGCGTTGCAGCACAAATCATTAGACAAGTGGGCTTTATGAGTAGCACAAAATAAAAACAGCATCAATCAGAACTTATTATGTTGTATACCTTTTCAACAATGCCCTCTAGAGCTGCAAACTACTAAGAGACGCTGCAAGGTCATTGCCCAGATGTTCTTCCATCACAACTCCGGCAAAGAGATATTTGTCAGAAGGAAATCCACCTTGCCAAATCAAGGTTTTGTGCCAAACAGATCAAATCCAAAGCAGTAACACCCTTCAAAGAAGTGAGAGTTTTGTATGCTTCTGCTGGAAATTTCAGCAAAGTAGGTTTCATGAGAACATTCAACCAGTAAAGCAGATTTTAGCTCTGAGTAGGCATGCGTGAAGGCTTGCAATTGTTGGCATAAGGTCAGAGGTTTGGGCTCATCAAACTGAATCCAAGAAGCACGGCAAGCTTCAGTTCAGATATCTACTCCTGTCATGTTTTACATGAGAATTAGCCAATGGAATCAAGAAACCAAGAAAAAGTGTAACTTTTGAGAACACACTTACTTGTACACAGGAAGAATTTTGTCAAGTATAGATGAAGAGGGGAAAGTCTTCTCTATTCCTTCAAAGGCTTTTGATGACAACAGATAAGACATGGCCAACAAGCAGGGTACAGTCCTCGACTCCAAGCTTAGAAGTGCAGACAAAAACACAGTTACACCATCTCAATCAAATTCCATACATGTAGGCTTGCAGGCGCCATCTAAAGCAAGTATCTACTGCTAATGCACTCCATAGCAATAGAAAAAATTAACTCAAAGAAATTATTAAAAACCAGTTACAATACATGAAACCAATTCGACAAGAGTGCTTATGCGCAACTTAGAAAACCAAGAAACTTCAGCTTGGCCTCCTTGTATTCATCAGATTGTGAGAAGAATATGAAAACTTCATTTCAGGGACAATGTTGTGGCTGAGACACAACCAAAACAATAAATCATTTCTGAAACTAGGTTAAATGTCATTTTTTCCTTGTAATATAAATGGTTTATTATTGGACTTCCTAAAGCTGCTGTTATGATTAAAATTATGGAGAATTCACACAATATACCACTGTAGCTTTTGAATAATTTCACAGGATAGCTAATTTCAAATGATTTCATGTCACTATAACACTTCCTCCTAATTAATGTTCTATTGCACTTTTCACATTGCCATACAATTACAAATTACTTAGGGAAGTAATATATTTTGAAAATAAGATATTAAGATTTTGATTTATTTCCAAGTTCAATCATACAATATAAATCAATAACCAAATCATAAGATTTTCTAGAATCTAGATGAAAATATGAAATATGGTCAATTTCCAAGAGTTTCTTCATAACTATTTTTATTTGTTTTAAACATTCTTCCTATTTTTCTTTTTTAAATTGTAATTATCACATCATAAAAAGCAATGAACGTAATTAAAACAACAAAAGTCATGGCGTTTAATCCTCATTCAATCAGTAGCAGGTCAGATCTAGTATTATCATACAATTATTCCCCAAATTTAACAAAGACAACTTTACAATTAGAAAAAACCCTAGAATTCACAGATCAAACCAACAACCAAAAAGAGAATTAATTTAAGGAAATACCTGTAGAAATAAGCTCCAGCAAAACACCAAAACGAACAAAACTCTAAAATTTCGAGCAAAATCGCACAAGCTTTGAGCAAAATCTGCCGCAATGGAGCTTCAAAAGAACAGAAAATTTGGAACGAATTCCCTAAAACGCACCTCAAAGACTTAAGATGCCCACAAATTTGACTCAAAAAGCTCCTAAACCTTGAATTTTCGAAAAACCCCCAAAATTTTCGTGATTTATGACCTAAACCCATAATTTCGAAAATAGAGACCACCAGATTTTGGGTTTAGTTGTGAAATAACAAAGTTGTGAGAAAAAGAGGGAAGAATTTGGGTAAGTTGTGAGGATTTTGTGAGGAAGAGTGAGAGATGGGAAAATATGGTTAGCGTGAGGAAGGAGAATGTAAAAGGGTGCGTGAGGGAGAAGGAGAGAGAGATATTACTTTCGGGAATATGATAGTGTTTGAGTTTTTGACCGAATATGAGAGTTTTTAAGTGAGTTTTGTTTCGGGAAAAATTATTATCGACCGAAATCGTCGGTTGTACCGACCGATTTTTCGATCGGTAAAATTTTTAATTTTATTTTTTCGTCTAAATGGAGGAAAGGTCTGGGTGAAAAATCAATGATTTACGACGAATATCGGTCGGTACAACAATAATCCGACCGAATTTAAATCGGTCGGTAATCCGACCGATATTATGGTCGGTAATCAATCGACCGATTGCGGTGGTGTCGGTGGTGTTACCGACCGATTTTTTTCGCGTCGATATTTTCGGTCGCCTTACACGAATCTTGTAGTGACATTAGGCAGCAACTTTAATTCTTGTTGAATGCTTGCATGCTTGCAAACACAGAACTTTTGTGTCTTAAACAAGACCGGTAAATTGCATGTTTCACTGCCTAATAAGATAATTCATGACAAATTGGTTTTTAGCACCCTTTAATACGGATCTAAACACACATGTGCAACAACAATTATTTCTATGTGCATCTATTTTGTTAAGCAACGCACATAGTATTTGCATGCTTAAAAGTTAAAACCGGAATTTTTTGTGTTTTTTGACATGGACTCGCAATGACGAGTGGAGCTACTAGGCGCGGGGGCGGGGGGTGTGTGAAACTCTACACTGTTACCAACTTATCCTAATCAGACTTTGGTGCACAACAAGCATGGAGTCCTTCGCCTTGCTTATGTAATTATAGGCAATGGCTTAAACGGGTTCCGCAGCTTCCAAAAGAAGTGCGGCGACACTTCCTCTACTTGTTTCAAGTATAAAACTCAACTCAAGGATACTCACACATAATTAACTCCCTGAGTAGAGGGACAGACCCAGTCGACCGTGATACTCGCGCCATACAATGTTTGCTGGATTATAGTGATAATTCAATAGTTAAGAAAGATGTGTCTCATAAAGGTTTAACAGGATGTCGGTTGTCAATTCAAAGTCAGCACATAAGGAACGAAGATGAAATAATTGGTTAATGTAGTACACCCTGAAAATGTGTTCCTCCATAATTGAGTAATCCACGTATGAAATATCAAGGTCTCGCGTTTGTTTGTGACTACGGAAAAAGATGCTTTGTAAATCACGGAAGTTAGTGAAATAGTGAGGTCGTACTGCTCGGAATTATTGAGCAAAGTCAAACAGATGGGCAAACATATTTTCTTTCGATTTCGTCGATGAATTCAAAGGTTATCTAAAGGTTTTCAACAAGAGTTACAAGGCTGGCGATTCCTCATAACTTTTTGATTTTCATACATTGAGCGTCAATTTTCTGAAATCCGCAATATTTTTAAATTATTTTTCCATGATTTTTCTATGACTTTTTTATGAATTTTGCAGTACGATAAATACGCAGAAATACGCAGAATAGTGAATAATAAATATACGGAATAGTAGACTTGTATGACACTTCTAGAAAATTTAATCGTTGGAGAGCAGGGTGTTAGGTGCGTCGATAAGGAAATACGAATATATCGGAGGAGATCAAAAATTATATCGAGGTATTTGGAAATATATATACGTTGTTAAGCTAAATGAGGTATTACCTCGCATGACGAGAGTATAATACTGCTCTTCTAGATGTAGTATATAGAGATTATAGAGCGTTATCCATTTTGAGGTATTATCGCTCAGACGGATAGATATACGAGTTGCCAAACAAATTTTTTTGGAATTGACTGCGTATATGCATGAGGATGAGCGTTATACGCTCTGCACCTGCGTATACTACGTCATACTCCCAGCGTATATATCGCAGGGTTTTCTGGCCTCGTTTTTGCCTCGTGTATAATACTGCTTGCCGAGTTAGAGAGACGACTTGAAATCGCACATACACGATCAACATCACAATTTCACAAGACTCAATGTCACAACACATCAAATACTCTCAAACGACTCAAAACATATTCGATTTCAATTCAAGCTCGTTTCTTTCGATCAACAGCGAATAAGGTGTAAATTGAGATTACTCACAAACTTATTACTTTCTTCTTTTTCAATTAATTTGTCACTTTTAATTTGACTGACATTGAATTTTTGTAGTTTTAATTCTAATAGCAATTGTAGAATAAATCACTATTAATCGTTCATAATAAATATAGGAGTAGGATTTTATTATTCATATTTCATGATGTATTCATGTTTTGTTTCATTATAATTTACATTATTGTCATATAACTCGTTGTTCGTACTAATTAGCATTCAATCGAAGGGCGATTTCGTTTGCTTTACTTTCTAAGATTTGATTGTTTGCGTGAAGGGGAGAAAGGAGCGCAATATATATATTGCTGTCACCTTAGACCCTTTTGTTTCATGTCTCTTATGTATATATAATTCAATCACACTGTATATATTGCTTACAAGACGGAAATTTAATCGTATTGTTCAACATTAAGTCAGATAATAACAATGACGAACCATTGGTTTTCTAATCAGACATTATACATTAAGACATAACAACATCAAGTGATGCCGTTGTCATTGTAGAACGTCTTGGTTTGTACATATAGGCAACCACCTATAATAGTGCTATTTCAAAGTCAATTCAATAGGATCTTTTTGAATTATTGTTATAAATGATTATGGAACTACAAATGAGAACCCGAGTAGAGGAGAATAGCGAGGCGGATTGGTTACAGAATCTGATGTATGTACCATGAACCAGATGGTTATTTGATTGACGTGGGCCATTAATTTGCACAATGTTTGGGCGTCGTAGAACCGGTATATGGCACGGTTGAGCAGATCCCAATTCACGACACACCACGATTCACATGGCGGATCCATGGCTAACTCCATGACTGAAGCTAAAGGTCAACGCCCTTGCTAAGGGGGGCGAGCACTACGTTTTTGGCGAACTCTACTGGGGATAATACCAATTTGGTGAGTTGGAAAGATTGAAAGTTTCGATATTATATTCCATAATCAATTGAATTTTGCTTGTGACCTTCGATAAGTGGTATGTCTAGGCACATTGGTATCCATATGGGCATGTTCTTGTCGAGACACTTAGGGGGGATTTTATTCTGGTTATTGGTTAAATTGATCACATGGCTAAGGTAAGTCCTATCTCGATGCGCGGAGTATGCAGTGTTACTAACGATGCGTTATATTAAGGGCTATCTCGGCACAACATACTAAGTCTTGATGGGAGTGAGATAGATGGACAGCTCTACTATTCTTAGTCTGGTAACCTATCAGACTAGGTAATTACAAGCGCTTATAGTTCACTTAGATCTACTGACCTTAAGTGAATAATTTGGTTTTGTGCTTAATCAATGTGTTGTTAATTGTGACATCTTTGTTCAGGTAACTTCTTACCAACTGCCCAGTCCTTAATCTTATGGTTTTGGTGAAGACGATGATATTGTTAGATCCATTAGGCATTTCATCCAATTCAATTTAATCCATTCGACTAGGTCTGCATTAGGTTAGATCAACTCCAGAGTCTTAAGCCTGACGTATTAGATTCGATCCCTTTTGATTAAACTAATTGGATTCTTCAATTCCATTACATTCAACCTTAAATTTGAATTAGAGATTAATAATAACATATAGCTAGATATTGATTGGTTACTTAACTTCATCAAATTAATAACGAACTAGGTGTAGTTCATAGATCAACCTAGGCATTCAATTTCAAGTGGTGTAGGTTCTAAGAGGTCTTAATTCTGTAAATAGGCATAATCTTAGGCTGATCTTTCTGAGTCTAGCATTAAATCTGTTAGGTAGAGACGATCAAAGTTACTAGTCGTAGTTCAATTCCTTTAAGTACTGAACTCTCAGAACTGAGTTTAGACGCGTTTGTTCTTAATGATTTTTTCAAGTCAGCAATCTTTTGTTTCTGGGTTTAAATGTAATTTCTTGATTCAGCAAGATAGCAAAGACTCGCAACTTGTCTCTGGGGCCAAAGAGGAAGAAGTCAAGCAATCCTACTCCACAAAAGGCATGTTTTGACCTTCCATCATCAAATAAGCTAATCTATACTACTTGGCCAACTGGAAAAACATCAAACACACTACAATAAGCATGAGTCATCAAGGCGTGGATCATCGATCTGCGCGGCCTTCTCTAGATTGAGTCTATAGAGTTGCCTAGTTGTGTCCTTTCAATTCCTGTCCTTGAGTCTATGTAGTCTCTCCTATCAATAAGCATGTTTGTTTTCATTCATCAATAAATGATTCATTTGTTTTGGCTAATATTATTTTCTAATTCTATGCAGTCTCAACACTCTTGCCACAATTGATTTAAATCAATGTGATCTCAATTATTTAATTTGAAAATGCCCCGAGAGGCTTCTTTCACAGCTCACAAAATGACCTCCCTTCCATTCCTTTTGTCACTCAAATCAAATCCTCGCAACCTTTTGAGCCAAACAAATCATTGCCTATTTTCTTTCATCACCCAATTACCTAACCTTTGGACCAATGGGCGTAGGAAAAGACACGTGAAAAGAGAAAAGAAAAAGAAAATGGGCCAAAAGAGGAAAGACAATCAATAGTTCAAATACAAAGTTTTCAATGCAAATCATTTAAAATCAAATCAAGTAAAGCCAACAAAAAGAAAAGTTAAAAGCAACCTGGCTAGTGGGTATTTCATAACTTTTTCAACCCTCAAACCAAGCCTCATATTACAACACAAAAGCCCTCTCGACAGAGGCTTGTTAAATCATCACAGAATAGTTGGTCTGATTCCGTAAGGATAACGTAGGAAGCCTCTTCTCGAGGTTCGACGCATCAGCATTACATTATCATTTAGGCTCTTGAGTCTTTGACTTGCTAAGAATTCGATTATGGTTTTGCCAGTTTAGAACCACATAGACTCATGTTTGAACCAACATCATTGGAACCTCGTATCTAGCCTTTTGACCCTAGTCACAATTTGACCTTTTATTTCTCGAACCATAGCCTATTCTTTGGTCCCTTCAAGGACTCATTGATCAATCCAAGAAGAAGCACAACCCTGACTTTGGGTCAGTTACTCTGTTGGGGAATCATCATGAATCTATTACCTTCTCTATGTTTGACTCTAGCCGTAAACAGTTGTCTCAAGTTCGCTGGGGGCTGTTGTCGTCATGGTCCTTATTTCAGTTGGGGGTTCTGTCTCTAGGCCTATTACGTGTTCGAGTTCTTTGCTATAAGAGGAATCTGAAAAATCATTTTGGACCTGTCTCTTTCCAATCAAAGTCACGTCATCGCAATTGCAAGTCAAGTACAGTCTGTCAACTGTCACTTTCTTAAGTCACTTTTCAAATGAACTCTTCAATTGGCATTGGTAAATGAACTAAACTCTAGTATGTTTTTTCAAGTCTAGTCAAGACCTAGACTAGACTCCTCATTCAAAGATCTCATCTGTCTGACCAGACCTAGACTGATCCTTAAATTCAAAGACATTTATCATGTTAGAACCAGACCTAGATGGACTCTTTCAATTCAAAGAACACTTTCAAATCATGTCTATAACAGACCTAGACAGTCACTTCAATATGTTGAATCCTAGACAAGACATCTCAATCAGTCTAAACAGACCTAGACTGGACTCTTCTAAATTCAAGACTTTTAAACCATGTTTGAACCAGACCTAGACAAGCACATTTCAATGACTCTCTAGACCATGTTGAACCAGACTAGACAGCCTTTCAAAGACTCTCAAATGTCTAAAACAGACTAGAAAGACTCTTCAAAGACTCTTCCAACCATGTATAGAACCAGACCTAGACAAGCCAACTTTCAAAGACATCTTCTCAAATCATGTTTGAACAACTAAGACAAGCATGTTCAAAGATCTTGCAAACATGTCTAAACGAGACTGACAAGATTTCAAATAACTTTCAGACTGTTAAAACAGACCTAGAAGACCTTTCAATCAATGACCTTTAATATGTCTAAAACCAGACTAGACAAGGCCTTCAATTCAAAGACATTTCAAATCATGACTCTTGCCACTCTCTATCAATAGGTCACAAGTTACAGTCAATGATCAATTTCGCTAGACATAAAAACAGACCTATGTGTCAAGTGATCCTTAATCCTGTTGGGTATCTATTTTCCAGTCAATGCTCATTGCTTCGGAGCAGGACGCATCTGATTTCTCAGTCAGCAAGGGGACATGACTTACTCAAGGACTCAGAACATACAAGCATCGAACCGCATGGGATACGGCTAGTAAAATCTATTGTTTGCAGGTACCAGTGCGAAAAGGGTACGGTCGAGAACGTCTTGAGTTGCTCTCGTCCAATCGATCTTTGACTTTCGTCTTAGAAACACGTCTTTCAGACTCAGTAAGTGGGGCTTGTAGACATGAATGTTCTCAATGAGTATCGTGATGAATATGGTCTCGCGTTTGTTTGATCGGAAAATGCTTTGACTCACGAGTGAAATCGTGAGGTCGTACTCGGATTTTGAGCAAAGGTCTAGGAACATATTTTTTCGATTTCTCGATAAATTAAAGTTTTCAAAGGTTTTCAAACAGATAACTGGCGATTCTATACTTTTTGATTTCATCATGTGCGTCATTTTTTTCTGAATCGCCAATATTTTTAAATTTTATTTTTCTGATTTTCTATGATTTTCTATGATTTTGCAACGTTTAATACGACGAACTACGCAGAAATACGTGAATAATAAAGAAAACTCCGGAAATACGTGGAACCTTTCTAGGAACATTCTAGAAATCCTTGCTTGGAGAGCAGGGTGTTAGGTGGTCGAATAAGGCTACGAATAAAATCGAGGAAATCAATATATGAGGTTTTTGGAAAATATATATAGCATTGAGCGTATGCTAAAAATGGAGCTATATCGCTCCTGATGAGCTTAACGCTCCATTTTGAGCGTAACGCTGAACTGCTATACGAAGTTGCAAAACTTTTTGGAATTGAGCTGGCGTATATACGCAGAGAGTCTGATAGCTTACTATTTAATTTAACTTAATAAAAAATAGTTTTTTTGTTATTGTATTACGCTCTATCTGCGTATATAGCTCATCTCGCGTATATACGCAGGTTTTCTGGCTCGTTTTGCCTCGTGCTATATATCCTGCTTGCTCAGTTGAGAGAACGACTTGAATGCACTACACGACTCAGAACTCACATTTCACAAGATCAGTCAAAAACATAAATATCTCAAAACATCAAACACTCGATTTAATTCAAGCATCGATTTCTTGAATCAACAAGCGAATAAGGGAAATTGAGATTACTACTACAAAACTTTTTCACTCTTTTCAAATTCCATTTGTCACTTTTAATTTGACTGACATTATTTTGAAGTTTTAATTATTAAAGAATGTGAACTCACCTCTTAATCGTTCATGTAAATATTAGGTTTTATTCATATTTTCATTGTTTCATGGTTTGCTTTCATTATATACATATTATTATTGTCAATACTAACTCGTTTGTGTCTCATTAGCAATTAATGAGAGGCGATTCTTTGAGTTTTTCTAACGATTTGATTGTTGCAGTGACAAGGTGAGAAGGGCGACATACATATTATTATTGCTCATACTTTGTTTTCATGTCTCTTATGTATATATATTCAATACATGTATATATTGCTTAAACAAGACGGAATTTAATCGTTTGTCAATTAAAGTCAGATAATCATGGACGACCGGTTTCTAAGCCTTATTAAATTGCTAACAATAAGTGATCGCTTGTCCATTGTAGAAGTCTTGGTTTGTACATAATAGCACCCCTAGTAATTAGTGCACTTTCAAGTCAATTCAATAGGCTTTTTGAATCAATTGTTATGATTATGGAACTACAATGAGACGAGTAGAGGCGCTAATGCGGGCGAATTGGGTTACAGATTGATTCGTACATGTCCGAAACCACGACTGTATTGATTGGACGTGGGGCATTATTTGGCACATGTTTCGGGCGTCGTGAATAACTATATAGGCAGGTGGCGATCCTTATTGACAAACCCCCAACGCATTCAATGCGGATTCATGGTCAATCCATGACCTGAAGCTGAGGTCAACGCCTTGCTAAGGCGGGGCGAAGCCCTAAGTTTTTAGCACTTTCAAACTTTTCAAACCATGTCTAACAGACTAGACAAGACTTTCAATACTCTCTAGAACATGTTAAAACCAGACTAGCAAGACCTTTCAAATTCATGACTCTTTCAAACTATGTCTAAAACAAACTAGACAAGGCTTCAATTCAAACTTTCAATCAATGACTTTGCATCCTCATATCAAAGGTCAAAGTTACAAGTCAACATGCTGCAAATTGCTAGCATAAAAGATCTATGTGTCACAAGGTAGTCTTATCCTGATTAGGGCTATATTTCAGTCAATGCTATTGCTTCGGAAAGCATGGGATCGCTCTGCATTCTCCAGTCAGCAACGGGGAAAGATTCAAGGATCAGACACTACAAGCATGATACGCATGGGAACGGCTACGTAACTACTTTGTTTTGCAGGTACGGCGAAAGGGTAATCAGGGTGCAGAACGTTTGAGTTGGCTTCCGTCCGATCGATAACTTTGACTTTCGTCTTACGAACATAGTCTCTTCAGACTCAGTCAAGTGGGGGCTTGTGACACTGAAAATGTGTCCTCCAAATGAGTATCCGTGATGAATATACGCGTCTCGCGTTTGTTTCGATCGGAAAATGATGCTTTGCACTCACGGAGTTGGAAATACGTGAGGTCGTACTCGGAATTATTTGAGCAAGGTACATAAGGAAACATATTTTCTTTCGATTTTCTCGATAATTAAAGGTTTAAAGGTTTAAACAAAGATACCTGGCGATTTCATACTTTTTGATTTCATCATGTGGCGTCATTTTTCTGAATCCGCAATATTTTAATTATATTTTTTCTGATTATTTTCTATGATTTTCTATGATTTTCTATGAAGCCCTACGTAATAGTATAGGCTACTGTCGATATTACTTCAGTGAAAGATTTAGAAACGGAGGTTGCTTTTTGAAGCCAATAGTGGAAAAAAAGGTAAAGGTTCTCACAAAAGTTTGGATTTTTAAAGCTTGGAGCTTTTATGGCATTCTAACTTTTATATAATAAGCTCAGTTTTTTAAATAATTGAAGCTTTAGTCCAAAGCACAGTAAATAAATGGAGCTTTTACTATTAAAAGTTCGGTATGAAAAGACAGGAGCTTTTGTTTTTGTAACTTTCACAATTTCATTAAGTAAGTATGGGCTTAGCCCAAGTAAGTAAGGATATGTACTTCATAAAGTACTCTTTTAATACACTCTTTACACAATCACAACTCTAATTGCCTTCTCATCTCTCATACCTGGCACTCACCTCTCACCTCACCCTCACACGACGGCCTCCTGTCACCGAGGCCTGCCCTACAAGAACGGCCTTCACTCGGCCACCCGACGGCCTCACTTCATTCACTCACCAATGTCACCTCTCACTCAGACCTCACTTCTTCTTTCTCTACTCGATATTCTTCAATTAAGTCTCAAACCCAAAGTTCAAGTATAGATTTTGATCTAAGTGTTTTTTGGTTAGTTTCGTTTTATTATTATTTAATTTCCGGTTTTTTTCGTTTTTGATTAGGGTTAATTTTGGGTTTATATTATTGATTTTTAGGATTGTCATTAGTCTAGAGTTGATCTAAGGATTTTAATTTGAATTTGGTCTTTTTAATTGAAATCAATGCTTTTTAAGGTGAGTTCGTGAGTTGCTGAGTGAGTTTCGCGAGTGGTTGGGTGGTTCACGAGTGGCTGAGTGAGTTGGCGAGTGGTTTAATTTGGGTTTTTTCGTTTGATTAAGGTTAATTCATTGTGATTTTTTGGTTAATTTCTGGTTGATTTACTGATTTATTTGATACGATTTTCTTTCGTTTTTTGATTTTTATTTGTTTTTATTCTCGGTTTTGTTATTTTTGTTATTTTTGGTTATTTTTTGTCTATTTCGTTTTGTTATTTTTTTTCATTTTGTTTTGTTATAGATGAGATTTTTTCGGTTGAATTTTTCGTTTTGTTATTTTTTGTTTAGATTGAGATATTTTTTTTTTTGTTGTGATTTGAAGGCAGTGGTGGTATGAAGAGGCGGTGATGGCTACTAAGGATGCGGTGATAGCTACGCCGTGAGGGAGTTACGAGGAGCGATGGTGGTGGTGGCTGTGGTGCAACTGCCATCTTTTTTAACTGTCTATTATTGTAGTATATTATGGTGAGGGAGCAGTTATGGTGTAGTAAATTATGGTGTGAATGTATATTATTGTAGTTATAACTGTAGTATAATTTTTTTACTGTAGAATGATATTAGCTTACATATTTATGGTGATATTTTTTCACTGTATTTGTAATTATCGTCTTTTTTACTTATATAATTTATTCTTTTTTGCAATTGTTGTATTTTTTTACTTCTTATATTATTAATGTTATATCAGCAATTGTAATATAGGAAAAATGTGAAAATGTAGGTGGGTTAAAAGCAAGCTGACTTTTAATGGATTAAAAGCACCAGTTTTTTAGAAATTAGATAATTATGGTGGTAGTGCGTTGGTGAACCTGCTCATCTTTTTTAACTGTCAATTTTGTAGTATAATTATGGTGTAGGGAGCAAGTTTATGGTGTAGTATAATTATGGTGTAGATGTAAATATATTGTAGTATTATACCTGTAGTATAATTTTTTTACTGTAGATGTATATTAGCTTACATTATTATGGTGATATTTTTCACTTGTTTTGTAATTATGTTTCTTTTTACTTAATATATATTTATTCTTTTTGGAATTGTGTATTTTTTTTAATTCTTATATGTATTCAATGTATATCTACTAGCAAATTGTAATATAGGAAAAAATGTGAAAATGTAGGTGGGTTAAAAGCCAAAGCTTGGAGCTTTTAATGGATTAAAAGCCAGTTTTTTGAGAAATTAAGCTTTAACGCACTAAAAGCTCCAGTTTTTAAAGACGGGTGCTTTAATCCGGTTATGCCTGGAGCTTTTTATAATTTTTAAATTACAGCTCAAAAGTATAGGGAATTGGAGCTTTAAGTGGGAAAAAGCTTGGAGCTTTTGGCCTTTTTTCCACTAGTGGCAGCAATGGATTAACACAAGGATATGGATACTAGTTGTAAAACGAAACTATTAGGACACAGCCTAGTCAGCTAAGTAAGCAATAATATTTATAGAATTCCCAGCGAAGGACGAAGCACTAGATTAACACCAAGGAATATGGCATAACTAGTTGTAAAACGACAACTATTAGGACAACCAGCCTAGTCAGCATCAAAGTAAGCAATAATAATATATAGAAATGCCCAGCGAAGGACGAAGCCACTATCCATGATCTGCAGTACCTATTAAGTTACCTGAAAATATGGTTGACRGCAACAGGGCGAGTAGTACGAGAAGCATGCATAAACTGAGAAAATAAATTTACAACATAAGTAAGTTTAGGTCGAGTCATAGTTAAGTATTGAAGAGCTCCTACCATACTACGATAGTCAGACGGATCGGCAAGCAAGTCGCCATTAGTAAGAGAGAGTGTCGTTCTAGGCGAAAGAGGGGTACATACAGGCTTAATAGTATGCAAATGAAACTTTTAAATTAAATCTTGAGTATATTTTTGTTGTGATAAAAATAAGCCTCTAGAGGTACATACAACCTGAATACCAAGAAAGAAATGAAGATCCCCCAAGTCCTTCATGGCAAACTCAGTGGAAAGTAAAGAAAATCATTGATGAACAAAAAAGAAGAATTGTCAGTAATAATAATATCATCGACATATAAGAGAAGATATAGAATATCATTGCCACGACGGAAAATAAACATATAAGTGTCAGACTGAGAACAAAAGAAGCCATGTCACAAGAGAAAACTACTAAAATGATGAAACCAAGCTCTAGGACCCTATTTTAGACCATACAATGCTTTTCTAAGGTGACAAACATGATTAGGGAATTGCGGAAGAGCAAAACCCAAAGGTTGTTTCATATACACCTGCCTCCTTTATAAGTGTAGGCGTGTGCCCTCATCGGGCCTACGTCCTACGTCGATTTTGAATTGAGCCCGCACATGAGTGCGTTTAGGTGTGTTGATGATAAAGGGAATCGMCATCGTGCCTATACAAGTTGATATGTCCGGTTTGTATGAGTTTCTTAGGTTCTTTTGAGTTCTTTTTCATTATTAGTTTATTGTAATTTTGCACCTTTTCTTACTTTAAAGTTTTAACGAAAGTTTAACTATAAATGTAAGTTTGTTATGCAAATTATGTTTTTTATGCTTTTTAGAACTTATTTTATTTATTTATTTGTAGTTCGGTACGGTTTTTCAACTGTTCGGGTGAAGTTCTTATGGTTTTGATGAAGATAACAAAGGTTTTGAAGTGAGTTTGAAGCTTTGAAAGAAGTTTGAAGCGAGTTTGAAGCTTTAAAGGAAGTTTGAGCAAGTTTGAAGTGGAAGCAAAAACCCTTGAGTCACACATGAAAACCCTTGAGTCACGCATTTGGCTCTAACTGAAACCCTTGAGTCACGCATATCAGATGCGTGACCCAAGGGTTTTGGTCAGTTTTTACTTCAGCTCACATGCGTGAGTCACGCATTCCTGGCCGACTTACTCTGTTTTTTGACAACTTTGGGGAGCTGTTTGGATCCACTTGCTACCTTTTTTTGCGGTGCTTTTGCTTCTTATTTTGGATATATTAAGCCTTATGTTAGAGAGAAGAAAGTACTTCTCATCAATTTACTTTTAAATTCAGTTTCTCCTAGAAATTAGAGATCTCAAAAACTCTTCTCTTGTAATCAAACTATTATTATTATCATGGAATCAATGAAAATGATTKTTCTATCTCTGGTTATGGAAGCTTCAATTAGTTCTTRGGCTTTCTTGATTCTTGCTCCAAAATCTCTATGTAAGTAATCTTTTCAATTTCAATTTCTCTACTTCAATCATAAATCTTGTTAGTGACATCGAAGTCGAGCTTGATGGAAATTGGGGTGTGCTCCTCTTATGGTGAGATTGGAAGCACTCCAACTCCACATCCCTTTTGATTAGATGCTCCATCGAAGTATAATGACCAACTGTCTTCCTCGGTTATCATAAGTTCCTTGTTTGGAAAGTCAAAGTCCTCGGGAAGGACTTCGTCTGGAGAGTATGCTAAGAACTCGGAGACGATACTACCTTTGATGGATTTTTGAGGCACGAACTTAAGGTAAATTCGRCAAGCATAACCATCCATCTAGACATGCGTCTGTTGATTGCTGGTTTTTTAAAGAGGTATTTCAGAGGATCCCCTCTTGCATACGATGTGTACGGTAAGTGTGAGCATTTAATGTTGAAGCTTTCGTGATGCCCACACTAAAGCCAAGCATAGCTTCTCTAGGGAAGAGTATCCTTCCTTRTATGGAAGGAACTTCTTGCTTAAGTAGTAGATAGCATTTTTCTTGCCGTCGATTTATTGAGCGAGCATTACTTTAGCGACGGTGCTTGTTGCTGTAAGATAGAGCCGTAACAGATGCCCAAGGCAAGYAGGAGCTAACACAGGAGGATTGGTGAGGTATTCCTTGATCCTGTCGAAAGCTTGTTAGCAGCTATCATCCCATTTCTTGGGTGCACCTTTCTTTAGTTTCTTGAAGATGGGTTCACAGACCATCGTGTTCTTCGATATGAACCTGCTGATGTACTGGAGTCGACCCAAGAACCCTCAAATCTCCTTTTCATTTGTGGTGGCCTGAGTGACATGATTGCTTTGATCTTTGTTGGATCAATCTTGATGCCTCGAGAGCTGATGATATAACCTAGGAGCTTGCTTGAAGTGACTCCAAATGCACACTTTTGTGGGTTGAGACGCATGTTGAATTGTCAAAGTCTTTGGAAGAACTTCCTTAGTGCAAGGGTATGTCCTTCACGGTCCTTTGACTTGTCGATCATATCGTCGACATACACCTTCACTTCTTTGTGTATCATGTCATGAAGCAGAGCAGTGACAACTCGTTGGTATGTGGCGCCTGTATTTTTGAGACCAAAAGGCATCATAGTGTAGCAATAAAGCCCCCACGGAGTTGTGAAGGTTGTATTTTCCATGTCTTCTTCGGCCATTTTGACTTGGTTATACCCCGCATATCCATCCATGAATGAGAACAAGGCATGATCTGCTGTGTTGTCTACAAGACCGTCTATGTGTGGTAGAGGGAAGTCGTCCTTCGGACTTGCTTTATTTAAGTCACGAAAGTTTACACACATTCGAACTCGTCCGTCTTTATTAGGTACTGGAACCACATTTGCTATTCAKTGAGGGTAATTGACAACCCTAATAAAGCCTGCATTGTGTTGTTTGATGACTTCCTGCCGAATGTTAAGGGTAACATCCAGTTTTATGCGACGGAGCTTTGGTTTGACTGGCTTAGCCCCCTCTATGAGTGGAATCTTGTGTTGCCTCGYGATGTCTAGATAAATGCCTGACATTTCTTCATAGTACAAAGCAAAAACATCCCGAAATTCTTTTTGTGTTTAACCAGTTCATCCCATTCTTGCGCACTCAGTGTTAGACCGATCTGTATCTCCCGCGGCGTGTCGTTGTCGGAGATGTCTGCCTTTTCTATTTGCTCGATGACAGAAGTTTCTTTTCATGCTCTTCC
>SNQN01002549.1:60800-72468 GCA_008642245.1 Bassia scoparia | reverse complement strand
TCAAACTTCTCTACTTCTACTATCCTCTGGTTGTACATTCTCATTGATTTTTGCTCAACTGTTTGTAGATCAAGATTGCTAACAATGAAGCCAGAATACACTCCATTGGCTAAGATTAACAGCCCTGTCAAGGATGCAAGGGTTAAAGTCAAGGTCATTCAAAAGAGCGAGCCAAGACAGAGTCCTCACAAGAAGGCCTACCAACGGTTGCTATTCCAGGACGATGAGGTTCATACTTAATCCTTAGATGTAGTAACATGTTATGTCTTTTTGTGATGCTGTGAATATGTTGAGCCACTGTTAGAATAGATCAGATCGTTTTTTGCTTGTTTAAGTTCATTTTTTGTAGCAAAGATCTGCATGTAGACATGATTAATTCAGGAGAAATGGATGAAATTTTTTAAAAGTCAGCTAATGTTTGTTGGAATGTGTCATTGGTATGAAGGGTTAAGAAGGTTTGACATTATAGGCAATATGTGTAATGAATCATTGTGTTTTGCTTTCTCCATTAGTGACTTTGAGTTGCAACTCAATTTATACTCTGTGCTTTGTTATGAAAGTTGCAAAAGTTGAATTGAAATATTACAGAAAAAATTTGAAGGGTTTATGTTAAATATACTACCATACTTAAGTTTCAAAAGGCCATGCATTATTTGCTTATATTATTGGCATAAAGTAGGGTATACTTTGATTTTCCAAAGTGTCTCAAATTAGGGTACCTTAATTTATTATGAGCTAACTTGAGGCTGCTTATATGTTATTTTGGGAGAAACTGAAATATTTTTCATAATTGTTATATTGTTATTTTAGGGTACCTTAATTTGTGGACACAAACTGGTATATGTTAAGCTTTTCAATTTTGTTTCTTGCTTTGTTTTTGCGTAAATAAATTACTGAATTCAGTGTTGTGCTGTGCCGTGCTGTGCTAGCTTCACCTTATTCTATTTTATATGGATTTGGTGTTGTTTTTCTCTGGTGAAGATGTGAGAATTCAATAAATGTTGCATACAAAGGAACATGAGTTCTTAGTTACTGTATTTTAGATAAGTAGTTTTTTTTCCCYCAAACAACTAAGACTCTAGAATACAAGTCTACACTGTACGCGGGATCTCAGATGTGAGAATCCTATTGCTTTGATTTGTTGTTTGAGGGAAAAAAAACTTCTTATCTGAGATCTGAGATCCCGCGTACACACACACCAGATGAATGCTGTGCTAGCTTCACCTTATTCTATTTTATATGGATTTGGTGCTGTTTTTCTCTGGTGAAGATGTGAGAATTCAATAAATATTGCATACAAAGGAACATGAGTTCTTAGTTACTGTATTTTAGAKAAGAAGTTTTTTTTCCCTCAAACAACTAAGACTCTAGAATACAAGTCTACACTGTACAAGACTACAACTATACGAGTTAAGATCCTCTCCATTTAAAGGTAATGATTATAAAGGGAGAAATAGAGGGGATTTTTAAAATATTTTATTTTGAATATGGAAAAGAATATAGGTTTGTGTTGGGGTTATAAAGGTTTTGATAGCTTGCACTTTTGGCTTTGTTGTTATATACTACAATAATTCATGATAGGGTACAACTATGAGAGGAACAATCTTTGGAGATGACATTAATACATTTGCTGCCGCGATAAAAAAAAATGGAGAGTATGACCTTGCTGGTGTGAACATTAGTGTTGTTCCTAATCAATACCAGTCGACTGGCGGTCAATACCAAATGAATTTGAATGACAAAGTGCGCGTAACGCCCCTTGATCTGTCTGCCTATTCTGATAACCCCATCTATAAGGATTTATCTGAGATCCCGCGCACACACACACCARATGATGATCTTATAGGTATTGCTTTGATTTGTTTTTCTTTGCATTTTTGGTGGAGATTRATTTCTCAGTTGTTTTAGTGTACAACTTCTTTCTAAAATTGACACAAAATTATGYAGTAGCCTATAAATATATTTCTTGATCTGTTTTGCCACTTATCTCCTCTTCTGGTAGACATTACGTCTTAGCTCATTTTCTGGCATCTATTTTTAATGCAATCATTTGTTTGAAGATATTGTGGCAGCAATAGTTTCTGTGGATGAAATTCGCACAGTCAAGCGAGGTGATGTTAAAGAAAAGGTTCGCGATATTCTGCTGRCTGATCAAAGGTAATTTCATAACTTCTAATGCTAAGCCTTCTATGGCTGGCCAATTATATTTGTTCTTACTGTCTGTATCCTGATGCAGCTGTATTGAATCTCGTCCAATGAAACTCGCTGCTTGGAACAATCATGCCCTGAAGGAACATTCCTTCTACAGAACTTGGCCGAACAGTTTTATGGTTGTTGGGATTACTGCATTGCGGCCGGTAGCATACCAAGGTTTATATCTCTGATAATRAAGGAGAATCAGTTTTATATACAACTATACCCTTTTCATATGCTCTGTTATGGTGCAATGAATTGTTTACTCATAGATAATAGAGTCCTGCCCATTAAAAATCTTCAATAGTGAGCGACTTTTGTCATGCTGTACAACTTTTAATCTTAGGCCTTCTGTACAAGGATGCTTTCTCAAAACCCACAATTATTTGCTTCAACCTTAATAGTTATTTTTCCTCGAACCAGGGCTGACACTAAGAACAACAATGGCTACAACTTTTATTGATAAACCCATTGGTGAGAAAGCAGATGCAGTTCGAGCTTGGTACGAAATCTTACACATATCTGGTTCAATATACTTACTGTGTTGCTAACTTTTGCATCTACTTAACAGGGTTCAGCAAACAAGGCACCCTTGAACAATTGGCGAGCAAAGCCATATCACTTAACAATTCTGACAAACTCCTACACTAATTGCAGACATAGTGGACAGAAAGGTTGCTTCTTTTTTATTCTAACTGCATTGCCATTTTCATACACTTACACTTACTTTTTTGCATTCTTGTTGCTAGCTCTACTATTGTGGCAAGGCGAGAATTCTGGATTCAAGGCCTGCTGTCTCAGCTTTCTGAGAAAGATATTTATTGCTACGTGGGTTGCAACTCTGTGGCCGATCTACATCTGAAGAAGTTGGTGCCAAATTTCAGTGTTCCTACTGCCATACCACAAGTGCTATTGCATCCTTCCGGTAAATATGTTTACCACTATGGTTGCTTGGGGTGTGCACTTGTACATTGTAAGCCATGGTAGATTTAAATAACATTTGCTGCTTGTTGGTCAGGGTTTCTATGAACGCTATTCTTGCTGATATGTCTGCCTCAATTAAAATTAGTGCCTTCACTGGTGAAGTGAGTTATTGTGGGATGAAGTGCGATGAAATCACTGCT
Organism: Bassia scoparia; assembly: GCA_008642245.1. NCBI lineage: Eukaryota > Viridiplantae > Streptophyta > Magnoliopsida > Caryophyllales > Amaranthaceae > Bassia > Bassia scoparia. Next base: position 69,151 of record SNQN01002549.1, on the reverse strand, counting down.
ATGAAACACAATGTAAGATTACATTCAAATTATATTGGTTAACCTGTGAAGAATGTAAGATTATATTTTAGTTCTATCAACTAACATTCTTACTTGATGCTCAGGAAAATTCAGAGGAATTTAACAATTTCCTCAATCAGATTAGAAAAAAAGAAATGCTTCTACAAATCTCGCCTACAAATGCTCTCACCATTAGCAACACACTGAAATGGATAGTTCGTGAAGTCAGGGTTCCAGCTGAAGATTAGCTTGCATGGCTTTGGCTGTGTATTATTGAAACAATGCTGTTATGTTTCCAAAATTCTGAGCCTTGTTTCCTTTTGCAAAAACATTATTTGTAGTAGTATTCTGTTGCTTGGAAGCYTACTGTTTTGCTTCCATGTGCATGATTATGTTCTTTTTCCTTTTGCCTTGCTACTATCATGGCCTTTCTTGATGTGTTGTTCTGCTTAGAATCAATTTGAAAGTCAAAAATATTTCTTCACTTCGAATATTGTAATTCGAAAAAAGAAAAAAAGATGTTATGCGATAAGTAAACATTGGTTAAAACATTAACTTATATTTTAAGCACAAATTAAAGTGGACCACGGCGCGCGTGCACGCGCCGGGGCACACTAGTATAGGAAAAAGTGCCTATTGTAGTGGAAACCTGAAAATAGAAATTGTTGATTTAATTTAGGGACAGAGGGAGTACAAACAATGTGATCGAACCTTTTTAATGGTAGAACTATGTGTTTCTCCCACTTGATCCATTGAAATAGTAGTTAGTAGCACAAGTTGATCTGAATTACCTTGAATGCCTCATTAGTACCCCAAATTTTAAAAGACCACCCTTAAAATTCATCATGTGCACCTTTGCAACCTACCCTTAAAATTCATCATGTGCACCTTTGCAACCTTCATTCTCCCTTCAGTTAGACCTCTTCCCTTTGACACAAACACTCGTTCTAATCGAGGCATGATAAACCACTCACTAATGTTGGGATAACATGCCCACTCACAGGGGCATAAACGTCATTTTATATAAAATACGATATAGATAACCTTATTTTTCACATAGACAACTATTAATAACTAGTAGATAACCATATAAATTCATAGACAACCATTTACAGTATGAAAGATGACATCTAACGGTGGGGACCACATCCCTGTTTGCTGTCTACTGTTTGTTGGCCCACGATTTTTTTTTTCACTTTTACCTAAGGTGCATAGACAACCTTATTTTTCACATAAACAACCTTATTTTATGTGATGTAGTGTGAGAGRCCATCATTATCCCTACATCAGTTAGAGGGATATAGTTCYTCCGTTCTAATCTACTCTCCCACCAACTTAGGAACAATAAGCATTACAAAGAGACAAAAGTACTTCTCAAACAATAAACTAAACTAGCAATAATAGTACTTTAAGGTCTATTGTACATCCTATATTTTACATTTTAAAAAATAAAGGAAAATTCAAAAAATAAAAATAAGCCAGCCATCTATAAATTTATGAATTTATCAGTCCCCAAAATCCAACCGCAACGTTGGAAGAAAATATATACTCGTATAAAAAAAAAAACAAATTATTTTTACAAAACAAAAACAAAAAAAAGTTTCTAATTTTCAACTCTCTTTCTCTCTCCTCATTTTTCCTACCTCTTCGTAACTCTGCTAGTTGTTCTACCTCTTCCTTTGAAATTGATACTTCCGTGATCAAATGCCTTCAGAAAAGCATTCGCCGGAGTACGGTACACCGTTGCAGTCTAACCCAAAACTACGTCGTTCCGATGTGTCGCCACTAGTTCAGAATGATGGAGTGGCGGCAAACGAAGACGATGGAGTTGTTCGCAACGGTGACGGCACAGCAGCGAACATCCCCGAGTCGTTGTCGCAGAAGCCAGAAATGGAACAAGACAACCAGGAGCACGACGTCGTTTCGGGACAAGGTTACGTGTTTGTTATTTTCTTAAAAAACTGGGAGGAAGATATGTTTGTGTCGTTGCATTGTTTGTAATGCATTTTAATGGGTAAATTTTTTATGGGTGTGTTAGAATCTCACGATTTGATCTGTTTTATGTTGGTTTTCTGGGTGTTCAGATTCGGATTCGCATCGAACTGAAGACACACCTGAGTATTACTTTCTCTCTCTTACTTCTTTTGCTTTCTCTTCTGTTTTCAGTTCACGAGTTTGCTGCTGTTTTTTTTGTTAATGGTGGTTTTTTGTAAGTGGGYTGTTTTTGCTTAGCAATTTCAGCTTGTTATGAGGCGTTTAAGATACTACTAGAGCTTGCTGTTCATTTTTGGGTGTGATATGAGAGGTAAAATAATAGTTTTGTAACTGTAAGATTGATCGATCTACTGTGATTGATGAACATTCGGGTATGTTTCGAATTCGGGTTGTTGAATTGGGTTGATCCAAATGTTTGGGATTATTATGGTTTTTGGGACGTCTACTTTGTGGCCGACTCAATGCATGAATAAGAGGCGTGTGCATGTTTGTTTCTGAGCTGTCGACATTGCTCGAATGTGAAATGGGATTTCTGGGTGTGATTTTTCAGTGTTATGATCTGGTGGAATGAGGTTGTGTTTGTTTCTTGATTGTTTATTTTGCTGTTTGAACTGATCATGTATACGATCGTTATGGCTCACAAATTGAAACTGGAAATGGGTTTGCCTGGAATAAGTCTTCTTGGGAATTGAAGTAAATGCCTTTGTTGTGTGCCTGCTGACTAGCCGTATGATGAATCATAGAGGTTTGTATGTCTAGTGGATGCGATTTTTTACTTTGAGGAGCTGCAAGTTTTGGTCAACTTTTGATTTGACCTTGTATGATGGGTGAAAAGGATGTGGGAGAAGGGGGGTGTGGGCGGGTGGCGGAAGGGGGACACTAAAAGGCAAAAGCCAACACCAGTGCCATGGTCCTCTTAAGTAATTTGGGCTCCTCATTTCACCATAAATATTTTATGTTGGCTTATGTTATAGGGGCATCTAATTGAAAACATTAATCATGTTCAAAACCAAGTGGAGTAGATGGAACTGTTTTATACAATGTTGGGATGTGGTTATCCGTAGGCATGTAACTGTGTCCAGGTCCTCCAGGACACATACGCTAGAAGCAGAGTCCAAGGAACTTAGATCTCAACTGATGTTGTGACCACGATGTATGTTTGATATGGAAATTATGTTAATACATGTGTAGTATGCTTTTTCAGTTTTTTTTAATTTTTTTTATAGTAATTAAAGCTTGCAAGCTGACCACTTAAGGAGTGTAAATGATAATCTGATATGTCAATGAATTCAATTGTGATTGTTACTGGTTCTATTATTCATTTTGCCTTTTTGCAATTATCTTTTTGTGGAGAAATATCTTTGGAAGTAAGAGCACTCCATTTCTGCATGTGTTCCCAGTATCTAATGTGAATTGAAGAAGAAGAGTTTTGAATTTAAAGCTCTTCTTCTTCCATGCCAATAGTTTTTCACGGGGAGACCTATCTGCCTTTCATTTGAAAGCTTGTTCTGCATTGAACTGAGTGCTGTGGCGGTGACCTGTTGGCAGCATTTGGTCCTACTCCATAAACTTAATGTGTAGAAATGCAGATGAATCAGAAAATACTTGTTTCTGTTCGACCAGAGAGAACTGTTTAACTATCAAGACCTGATGATGGATTGATGGATATATGAAGAAATGAAGAATTATCTAGCTTTCTTGATAAATGCTTTCTACTTTCTCTGTTAGTTATAATCAACCACTCAGGTGCAACTAATAAGTTTGTACTTGGACATTGCAATTACTGCTTCTTATGATGAAATTATATTTTTTTAATCTGTTTTCATGATAAAGTTAGCTAGATCTCATCATGCATTGCTAAGTTATAGTTAAGGCCTTTCTTCTTGACAAATAAAACTTGATTTTGTTATGATGGTGATCCAATCTTCCCTGTGTGTATCAAATTAAACATTTTAAACCTGAGAAAGGAGAAGAAATTTTAAGTAAGAACCTCACGTACATGAGAACAACTGTCTTTTTATAACTGAATAAAATTGTCAAAATAATGATATTCATGTTTACTATTTAATGGTTTCATTGCCAGGTTTAAGCTTATTCTAGTCAGTTGATTATCTATGGCTCTCTGCCACCTTGCTTTTTAAATTCAAAGTAAAATTTTGATTTCTTGTTAGTTTAATAATTAATCTTGCTTTTCTTTGCAGATTTTGCTATGTAGATCTCCGTGCTGTTCGCAAAGAAGTTCAATGCCCAATCTGTCTTGGTATTTTTTTCACTTAATAACCATTGTATCTTGAAGCTGAACGACCTTTCTCTTTACTATTGCATCAAATTTCACATGCCCTTTTTGATAGGTGGTGATGCCCGCCTTATGGGTGAAGCTGAAGCTTAACCATATTATTTATCGGGGTTCCACCTATAATCAAACTATAATAATTAATTTTTTGAATTGCTCTGGTTTCATCTTTCTAATTAATCTTCTTATGCTAAAGGTATTATCAAGAAAACGCGAACAGTGATGGAATGCCTGCATCGCTTTTGCAGGGAATGCATTGACAAATCAATGCGGATGGGGTAAGGCATTCACGGCTCTTACCTTGACTTTGTTCTTGCAATAATTGTCTGTCTCTTACTCTCTTGTCCATAATTATAATTATGATGTATTAAGCAAAGTTCTTTCTGTCATATGTTGCGGATATCACTAATGATTCGGATGTCTTGGTGTGGTCTAGGAACAATGAATGCCCTGCTTGCCGTACTCACTGTGCCAGTCGTCGTTCTTTACGAGATGATCCAAGGTTTGATGAATTAATAGCTGTTTTATATACAGACATCAAAAAATATGAGGAAGAGGTAATTGTATGAACCCTAGGATGCAGTTCGGTTTTTCTTCTGAAGTGAAGACAGCGTCTTTTTATTGAAAATACTGTCAAAAGGAGAAAACATGCATATTCAAAATCACTATTGATGGAATAAGGAATGTTTGGTTGCAGGAGCTGGCTTTTTATGAAGAGGATGAAGCTCGTAACAAGCAGGTGTGCTCTCAGAGATAATCTTAAACTATGAATTAGTTATACAATTTTGCGTTGTCAATAATTTTTCATACTCCATCATCGTAGTTTTGAACATGTGCACACTTAGTGATATTAAACGAATAGTTTATCTGCTTATGTCCCTTTCTAATTTAAAGAGTCAAGCCTCAGATATACTAGGTCTGTGTTGTTATTCTTACCATAACATCAGTACCTAAGCAAGTCTTGACACCTTTTCGACAAACTCTCTATTGTGRAGGAAGAAATTGTCTGCGCTACATCTAATGCATAATATTATGTGTTTTATGTTATGCACACTATCCTTAAAATACCCATTTTTGGTTTCCTTCTTAAACTGACACTTTCATGCTTGACTATTACCCTACTAGAGAGTGGAGCCCTCGACATAGTTTTTCCAACTTCACTAAAAGGTTTATGGTTTACATAAAGTCTGCATTTTATTCTTCTAGTTTTTTTTGAATGAAGATTTTGTCGCACAGATTCAAGAATCTATTACTCAGGTTCTTATAAAACAATCAGAAGCACTAGTCAAGAAGCGTTCAGCAAACAAGGATACAGCAGGCCCATCTGTTGCCAGATCACAACGAAAGCTTCATTCAAGGAAAAGGAGGAGAAGAAGAAACAGTTCAATTGAGTATCAGGACTCTGATGATAATGATGATGTGGATGATAGTGACAAACAAATTTCGCCAAGTGATCATCATCAAGAGATTAAGCCTAGGAGGGCAAGGAGGAGTAATATTGGAGTAGCAAATAGTCCATCAACAACAAACTTAAGTGTGGGATCTTTGGACAATAATGGAGAACTGAATAAGGAAGAAACAGCTTTATCACCTGCTTTGACTATAGGCACAGAAAGGCTTTCTTGGGGCAGAGGCGGTGTCCGAAGTAACTCACGACATAGCAACGYTAATGATGCCGTGGGTAGAAGACGCTTGCGCTTGACCAAGTTGGTTGAATATTTCCAAAGCTTAGAGGAAACTGATGATGAGGTATGAGAACTTATTATTGGCTTTTGGTTTTCAGTGGTGCCATGTTAATTGTAAAATTCGTCGGATACTAAATGGGACAGTTAAAAACTGCTTTTCAGCTGACTAGTTTATCTAAATGTGTCCATTTGTCCTTGCACATATATTTGCTGTTGGCCATGTCTGTTCAATAGGAAGTTATCCAAAGTCAGGCTTTTAAACTTTGTTTTCAGACTACGGACATTGGATTCTACTGTAAAATTAACTTCCTAAAATATTGATAGTGCAGTTTTTAGAGTTGTTGAAGATGTGTAGTCTTTGAACCTTTGTGTTACTTAAAATTCTTTGGTAGACTTTTGTACTTGTGCTGACAATCAGACAATGTATTTCATAAGCATTGGTAGATTTGCTATCATATTAACTTGTGATCCCCTCCAACAATTTAAAACAGTAAAATTTAAAACAATTGATCTACTGTCAAAGGGTAATGTTAGATATGAGAAGTAAAAGAGCTCTGATTTTTTGGTTTATGTACAATAATTATCAGGACTTTGAAATCTAGATTCGGACTCTACTGTATGATGTTCCATCCTTTTCTCATGCATATTGTTTGGTTTATTTAAACTGGGAGTGTATTTTTTTTCTCTTACAGTGGGAGGAAAGAATATTTGTGTGTTATTTGTGAGAAACTTTTCCTTGAAGTACTGCTTTTGTTCTGTGTTTGTCTATACAGTCTGCTCAGAATACAATGATAAAACAGGAAAATGTTCAACATATGAGCGTGCAAGAACCTAATGCKTCAGATGCCCATCAGTCTATACTCCGCCCACCATCTTGTAGCAATGAGAAGAAGTCTCAAGATGCTGGCCTGTTGCAACATAGGATATRTATAATGAACAGAGAAGAAACTCTTCCAGGGAATGTCTCCAGCTGCATTTCCAATGGGGACCAACTGGTAAGTGTGCACATTACCGTCACTTATATTATTTCAACACTGTTGACTGACCTAAGATGACAATTCCAAAGATGTATTTCTAAACATACCCCGATGAAATGGGGAACAAATCTGGCAAAAACTAGCTTGACTTGAAAACTCTGGTGAAAACCAGCTAGAATTGATATGATATCTTGAATTCATTCTTAAGATTCAGGCTGAAGAACTCCCGTATATGCAACAACCTGTTGACTGATGACAGTCTAGTAAATCATTAGTGGGTTTTTTTTTTTTTTTTTTTTATATATATATATTGGCACTAATTAACACATAAAACCCAGAGATTTTGATTGACTGACCTAAATTAGTCTAGAAAGGAGTAACCTACCATAACATAACATGTTCAAAGGTGTATCAGTGAAATCAACATGAATCCTTAGCAAGGTTAGATTAGATGAAATTAAAAATTGCATACTGAGTATGATCCAACCAATTGCATACCTTATGCATGCTCATTTMTTTCTTCTTTTTGTACAGTAATGTAGCTATAATGTGGAAATTTATCACAGGACGTCATCAATTTGTGAAATGCGAATCCAGATCCTTTGTGATGTGCTGGATTCTAACTTATCTGAAAAGGAAGCAGCTTAAAGTTACTACTCAGTTTGTGGAGTTGTTGCTGATAAAGGACCTTCATCTTGCCGTTGTTTGTTATGAGGCAAGGGAATCATTAGTACATCTGGAAACGAACTCCAAACTCCACAAATTTGCATCAACCTAGACAGATGGAAAGGATCACATAGGATGCAATAAGGGGCAAGAGTCTTTTTTTCTTTTTTTCTGAAGTACAAATAGTTGACAGAATAGCCTTCTTCAATTACAGAATATAATGACCTTTACTTATTCATCTCATACTAGTCATTTATGTATATAGGCTAGTTCAATGAAGTTACCCCTTGGCCGTTTCAATACTCTCGTTTGACAAGGGTGTGATAACCGGTGCTGGGGAAATCCAATAGTCTAGATGACTTTGTGCTGAGCTGAAATGTGTATATGCACAAATACATCAAAACTCTTTTTTTAAACTGATGGAATCTCATCATATTGTTTATCCATCTATACCTAGTATGTGGACTTGCTATTAGGCCAAATGGTTGCCTATTAGCTATTACATTTTTGGCCAACTATTTTCWCAAGTGTTTTTTTGCCTTTATGGCCTCATATTGTTCAACCATCTAAACCAGGTGTTGCTTGAGTCGGAACTCGGAATAAGTGGATACTTGTAAAATATATGAAGGCCTAAAAATTCTTCTTTACTCTGTATCATATATTCATATCAATCAATCAATCATAGCCTTAATCCCATATGTGGGGTCGGTTAACATGAACCAAATGTGATTATTC